>MU773031.1:284423-323762 GCA_026770625.1 Nicotiana glauca | reverse complement strand
CAAAGAAAGACCTTCTGATCAATTTTAAGAAATGTCAATACGAGCAGGTAAAGTGATTCATGTTGTGGACAACACTTGGGTACCAGAAGAAAAATAGTAAATGAGAGAGTCTTATTGGTGAAAACCCTCACGGGCACTGTAAGGCGAAGTGAGTTTGAGAGACATGGAAAATGAGAGAGTCTTATTGGTGAAAACCTTCACANCCTGGATAACAAGGGAATATCTTTTCAAAATCAGCAAGCAGGAGCCCACCTGGATAACAAGGGAATATCTTTTCAAGTTCAGCAAGCAGGAGCCCACCTGGAGAATAAGGGAATACATTTCAAACACAGCAGTCAGGCGCCCACCTAAAGAACAAGGGAAGTATAATGCAAGTCTTACCTTTCAAAGTTAATATTCAGTAACACAACACGCCCAGTTATCAAACAGGGGCAGAAAATTTTCTTCGTTTTGTATGGTTGTTTGCAAGCAGGAGCCCACCTGAAGAATAAGGGAATATCTTTCAAAATTCAGCAATCAGGAGCCCACCTAGAAAACAAGGGAAGCCATTTCAAGTTTCAGTACTCAGGCACCCACCTGGAAAACAAGGGAAGTACAATTTAACTCTAGCCTTTAATTTTAATATCTGATAAAATGATGTGCCCAGTCACCATACTAGGGTAGGAAATTTTCTTTGTTTGTCGCAATCAGAAGCCCACCTGGAGAACAAGGGAATACATTTTCAAGCATCGCAATCAGGAGCCCACCTGGAGAACAAGGGAATACATTTTCAAGCATCGCAATCAGGAGCCCACCTGGAGAACAAGGGAATACCTTTCCAAGTATCACCGTCGGGAGCTCACCTGGAGAACAAGGGAATACCTTTTCAAGCAATTGCAAGCAGGAGCCCACCTGGAGAACAAGGGAATATTTTTCAAATTCGGCAAGCAGGAGCCCACCTGGAGAACAAGGGAATACTTTTCAAACGTCAGCAACCAGGAGCCCGCCTGAAAAATGGGCACGTATTTCAAATTGCAACAATCAAGCATCATCAAGAATGGCAAAACATCACCAAGGCAACAACAAGAATTCCATTGGAAGAACACCAGATACAAGTTCAAGGCAACACAAGAGCAAGTTTGAAGACATAGATAGGATCTTTTGTAACTCATAGATCATAGCTTAGGCTAGCTTCTTTTGTTTTACCATGGTGTAATAAGGAGGTCAGCAAACAGTAGCAGCAGCAACAGCAGTGAAATCACAGCTCCCAGTAGTCCCAACTACCAAACCTTCCCGAACTACACTGACCTGATTCCTGTTTAGCCTAGCATATGTAGGCAGCCTCTGAAGCAGGGTGCGGTCAAACTTTTCAAAATGCTTCACAATGGAATATTTGAACGGACAAAAGTTGCTCGTATTTGCTCACTTATCTTTTCCCGAGAACTCTGCGTGTTCTCGAGCAAAGAGGGGCAGCTGTGAGCACGTGATTTTTGCCCTATATATGAATTATTCCCAAAAAATTCAAACAAAATGATCTTTCTCTATTTTTACAATTTTTGTAAATTTTGTGTTAATTGGTTGCATGATAATTCATATGAAAATACTAAAAATATGCATTTGCATTTAGGGATTTAATTTCACATTTTTAGTATTAACTAGTATTAATTTGTTTTAGAACAAAATAGGAGGAAAATAACAAAAATAATATTTTTGCATTTTTAGTTTAAATTTGTATTAGGTTGCATTTAAATTAGGAATTACTATAATTGGAAATTAGAAAATATAATTGTCAGAGTCAATTTGTTTTTGGCTTTTAGTTTAGCAACTAATAAAATAAAAAAAATCAGAAAAATACAAAATAAAAAACAAATTGAATAAAACAAAAATTAAAAGAAAAGAGGGCTGTTAAATTGAGCCCAATGTAGAAGTCACCCGCCCAGGACCAAAATTAAAATCAACCCCAAGCCCAAACCCAAGCCAAACACGGTCCAACCCCCATTTCCATCAAAACGACCCCGTTTTCCCCTCAGTGTTTTGGACCGTTGATCCCTTTTGATCTAACGGTCCAGAACTGATTAGTCAAAATACATATATGTCCGCATTAATTTCCCCCCACCCCTATCAGTCATCTTCTTCCTTTCAGAGACCTCATCCAAACCCTAATTAGCCGCCCTAATTCCACTACCACCCGCCGGCGGCGCTGCCACGAATCGGCCTCACATTGACACCAAACACCCCGACTCCCTCGTCCCAAATCTACAAATGATTTCCCTCAAACACACCCATAACTCGTCGAATCTTCAATCGAAAGTGACGATCAAAACCCTATTTCACCCATTTGGCATCAAATTAATACCTTATAGACGCCTCCCCTCTCTCATCCCAAATTCCCATTTGGTTTCCTTCGAATATCGACAGAGCTTGTTAAATCTTAAAAGTAGGGTTTTCAGACCTAGAGGTCAAGGTTCTTCGTGGCCATGCAGGCTTTGCTCTTTGAAATTACCCGAGCTTCCAGGGTTTGTTCGACCTCCAAACGACACTACTCGTTGAATTCTTGTCAAGTGTAGGCGGGTTGCATTATTTTGGGGTTTAAAGTGGCTGTACTAACGATGTCGAACCTAAAGCGGTAAATTCTTCTTCCTTTCTTGGTTAATACTGAATGTTCATTCCCTGTTATTCTCCCTCATCTTTTTCTTTTTCTCTGGTTAATTCAAATGGAACTTGATTGGTTTTATGGTGGTAATAAGTTGTGTTGGTCCATTAAGTTTGGGTAATAAGATTGATTAGAATATTGATTTCATCCTTTGATAGGTTGACTAGTTTGACTTAGTTAGGTTATTTTGATTCAATAACTTGGTTAATTCACTATATATGGTTGTTAATTAGTTAATAGCTTGGTCAAGGTGTTGATTGTGGAAATCATTGATCATTTGTTCTTTCTTGTTCGTCTTAATGCTTAGGGAGTATTAATTGGGTAGTTCACTGCTTGGGTTTCGATCCATCTTTGACCTGTTTGAAAATAGCCCAGTTCAAGTTCAGGCTTAAGCCATTGGGCCCTATGACCCACATTCAGTTAACTTAGGTAAATAACAGGACATTGAAAGGATAGTTTAGGTATTTGGGGGGCAAGGGAATCTTTAAATAACTAAATGAAAAATCTAGAACATTCTAGAATGGGGTCTAATTTAGAATTATAGCAAACTAAGTATATTAACTTGAGACACAAGTCAGTCTCTTAGGGACTAATTAGTGAAATCTGAAATAATAAAAGAGGGGGAAAAAGTGTGAAAGGGTCTAGAAGCTTCCCCCCTAGTTTTTCCTATAAAAGGGCATGAGTAATACCTTGTTTCACAAGTTAGAGACCCCTGAAAAAATCAGAAGTTTTGAGATCCTCCAAAAAAATTTCTCCCCAAAACTTCTTCTCTAATTTCAGATTAGAATCTGAAATTAGAATCATAGGAACTAATACTGTTACATTCAGCTTTAGATTTTCTAGTGTTTCAGTAATTGAAAATAGCAAAAAACTTCCTGTGATCAGCTGTTGGGATTTTTGAGTGGTTTGAGTGCAATTTCAACTTCGTTTGGGGTGTATTCAGACTTGTCTAAGTCTGTTGGTTGAATATTTGTTGTTACTGCTGGGTTTACAACTTATTATGATCCATTTCGAGTGTGAGTCTGGGTTACAAAGTGATTCTGAGCTGTTTGAGTGTGAATTTGCTGCTGAAATAATCTATTGTTGCTGATCATCCTTTTTTCCTTTGTTGTAAATCGATTCCAGGTACATGTTCTATAGCTCCTCAAGCCTATGGCAATGAAGTAGATCTATCATTTGAAGATTGATCTCTGAGCATCATTTTGTTTTCATTTTTTTATTCGATTTTGATGTATAAAACAGTAGCCTATACGATATTGCATATTATGTATTCGACTGATTGTGAGACGTATAAATTGGACTGTGAAAGGTTTTGAATTGTAGCTGATTTATAACTTCATTATAGAATGTATAAATAGGACTGTTTGAACTATTAATAGGCTGTTGGATTATCAAACCTGTACGCAGGCTTTGGTTTCAGTACTTGTGCTTTATGATTAGATTAATCATTAGTTTTAGTGTAGAATTATAATAACTTTATATTTTTGTTTTTTTTGTTAATCACTAGACAGTCAAACTGTTAAAACAGTTAGAAAAGGTTTCGAAATGTGTTATCATCATTAATATCAATTTCAAAAATGTCATGTTATTATGTTACTTAAATTTTGTGCATTTCATAGTTCTGAAATACTGATCTTTTAATTTGCTCATTCAATATTTGTTAATTTTTTTTTATCAGTAATTCAATTAGAAGCCAACACCTAACAATCGGACTTTACACTTGACAGTAAACACCATTATCAGTTAATTTCATAGGAATTAAGCTCAGCTTTTAAATTCATCAGTGCATCATAACTTCCATTTGTTACTGGAATTCATAGAATGTCACTTTTGGGCTTATTATGAGCCCATTCTTAATAGTCAATATAGGCTATAATCAAGTCATGAGGCTAACCTTCAGAGGTCCAATGCGGGCAATTTGTTGGCTTGCCCCCTCATGCTGACAACCTACAGATCTGGGCCAAACTTCCCTGGGCCCAAAATCGCTGTAAATCAAAATTTTTGTGTGGTAAAGTTACATTAGGAACATGGAAATTAAACCATAAATATAAAATTGGATTTTTAAATTAGGTAGCGGGTTCAAGCTAAAAGGGTCTTTCCTTTTGTTTGAATCCGGACTTGAATTTGAGACTCGAATTTATATTCGTGGATTAATTAACCTTTATAGACAAATAACACAAAATAGAAAATTTAGCTTGCTTTAGATTGACCTTTTAATAATAATATGAGACGAGCCTCGCCAAACAAAAATACAAATTGCGGGGCCCTCATTAATTGCTTAATTCAAAAATACATAGAATTTGGGACGGGCCGTTTAGTGAATTTCACGGCCTTCCCAAAAGATAACAATACGTTAGTCCCTTTAGGCGCGCTTTTAATAATCTTACATTCCTAAATTCGGGTGTGCATTTCATTTCGACCCAAATCCAAATCCGAAAACGTTGAATAAGAATGTGTCGAGGATCCGGGTGCATTTCATGTGACGTGGTCCGAAAATACGTTCTTAAACGACGTTCACTTTCTTGAATAAAACAATAATTGACAAAAAGCGGTAAATAACTTTAAAATTGCACTGTAGGTTTAACATGTATAAAAACCAAAAATTTATCCAAATATAGCAGTTGAGCGACCGTGCTGGAACCACGGAACTCGGGAATGCCTAACACCTTCTCCCGGGTTAACAGAATTCCTTACCCGTATTTCTGGTTCGCGACTGTAATACAGAGTTAAACCCTTTCCTTGATTCGGGATTCAAACCGGTGACTTGGGACACCATAAATCTCCCAAGTGGCGACTCTAAATCTTAAATAAAACGAATCCCATTTCGATTGTTCTTTAATTGGAAAAACTCCTTTTATTATACCCTTCCCCAGGGTGTAGTAAAGTAAAGCTTCAGAAAAAGGAGGTGTGACAAGAAGGACCTGCTCATAAAGAACATGGCGAGGAGCTCAAGAAGTTGACAAGTCAAGTTCAGCATCTTGAAGAAGGTGAAAGGACAGAGGGTCTGAACTATGTGTATTTATGCATACAACTAGATGTGGAACCGCCGGAGGGTTACAAACCTCCCAAGTTTGAAATGTTTGACAGAACGGATGATCCCAAGGTTCATCTAAGAACTTATTGTGACAAGCTTGTAGGGGTTGAAAAAGATGAAAAGATTTTAATAAAGCTCTTTATAAGAAGTCTTACCAGAGATGCCCTGTCCTGGTACATAAGCCAAAATCCTAAGAAATGGGGAAATTGGGTGAGCATGGCATCAGATTTTATGCATTGGTTCAGGTTTAATACGGAGATGCACTGGATGTCTTCTATATCCAGAACCTAAAAAAGAAGCCAATTGAGATTTTCCGCGAGTATGCTACTCGATGGAGGTCAAAAGCAGCCAAGGTCAGACCAACATTAGACGAGGAACAGATGAACAAGTTCTTTGTCAGGGTACAGGACCCATAATATTATGAAAGCCTAATGGTTATAGAGAACTGTATGTTCTACAATATCATCAAACTCGGAAAAAGGATTGAAGAAGGTATTAAAAGCGGGATGGAAACAAATTTTGAGGTACTGCAGGCCACGAACAAAGCATGGCAATTAGGTGGCATATCGAAGAATAAAGAGGTAGGAACAGTAATGGTTTCCCAAGGACCCAAAATTCCCTTCGTATACCAGACACCTCCACCCATATACCAACATTCTCCTCCCAGATATTCCCAACCAGTCGCTGCTTACCATATATATAATTGCTAACCATCCTACTTTCAATCACCTCCAACTCGTCCAAATTACCAGACACTCTGCTAATTTTGATCGCAAACCACCCAGACAGTACACCGCCATTTTTGAATCTATCGACCAGTTGTACAAAAGGTTGAAGGCTGCTGGTTATGTCACCCCTATTTCCTCTGTGGCAATGGAGAATTCATTTCAATGGGTCAACCTGAATAAAACTCGTGCATATTATTCTGGTATGAAAGGGCATACTATTGACGAGTGTCGAACATTGAAAGATAAGATCTAGACATTGATTGATAACAAGGTCATACAGGCAAAGAAAGCTGCACCCGACATCCACAACAATCCTCTTCCAGATCATAGGGGTGAAGAGATCAATGTGATACAAACTGATAAGGAGTGGGATCCCGAGGGATCAATTGGACTTGTCAAAAACGGTGACGATCGTAAGAAGTCCATGGTCATAATCAATCCTATTATGGTACAGGTACATCCGCCAGTTGAGGTTAAGGTAACCACATCGGTGCTATTTAAGGTAGAAGTAGCACCACCCGCAACCACACCTATTCCATTTGAGATAGAAGTGTCCATACATTTCACAGTGATAGTAGCAACCATACCTCCTTTCAAGTCCAATGCCATACCTTGGGATTACGTTGCCGAAGCTAGGAGAAAGGGAAAAGCAAAGATGGAAGAATCTGGTGCCGCACAGGGGATGACCAGAACTGGAAGGATCTATACACCCAAAAATTTGGGAGGAACAAATAAGAAAGCTACTACCAAGCAACCCGTCATTGAAACAGGTACTTATGATCTTTGGAGGAAAGTACAGACTAGAGAATACTCTTTCGTCGATCATATGAACAAGACTCCCGCCCAGATATCCATCCTATCGCTACTGCAAAATTCCGAGGTGCATTGGAGTGCTTTGATGAAGCTATTAAATAAAGCTTACGTACCCAACAACATCACCAGCGGAGAGATGGCTAATATAGAGGGCAAGTACTGGAGAGTCACAAGATCACCTTCCACGAGGATGAACTACCACCAAAAGGGTTAAGTCATAACAGGGCAATACATATCACAGTACAGTTCGAGGACAAATTCATCGCCAGGGTCTTAATAATTGGGGGTTCAAGCTTCAACACTTGTCCATTGACTACTCTGAAAAGTTTGGGCAAAGATTTCCATGAGATACGGTAGGAAGTATGAAAGTGAAAGCATTTGATGTGTCTCAAAGGGCCACGATTAGGGAGATTAACCTTTGTCTGCAGATGGGACCAACTTGGTTTGATGTTGAGCTCCAAGTACTAGACATATCAGCTACATACAATCTTCTATTGGGACAACCTTGGATACATGCCGCTGGGGATGTGGCTTCCACGCTACACCAGGATATGAAGTTTGAATGGAACCATCAGGAGGTAATCATTCACAGAGATGGAAATAACCCCATTTACACCAATCAAATTATCCCGATTATCGAGAATAGAAGAAAGCTGGGTGGAGAAACTTATCACCATATTGAACATGTCAACGCAATTGAGAAGGACGAGTGGTGGAGTAACAAAATAGAAAACATACTGGCATGGTCTGGGTATGAACCCGGCAAAGGGCTTGGGAAGAAACTCTAAGGCATTACCAAACTGATACAGTTGAAACGTCACGGTACAACCTTCGGGCTGGGATACCCATACACCTGGCAAGAATATAATGATTGGTCGCCATCATGGTGTGGTTCTTATTACACTCTTGAGCAGCCAGTGCCACATTTGAGTTAGACTTTTCACCAGGCCGAGACAATATGGGGATTTGCAGAGGAAGAAGTTTTGGCTGGGTTGAGTAATTTGTTCGTAGAAGACAAGAATATGGATTGTAATATGATAGTTGAGGAGGAGGAGGAAGAAGGCCTCACTATTCAGACCGTAGAGAAGGGAGTTCTCAAGAATTGGACTGCAACATCATCCGGACAGCCGAGTTCCTGGGTAGCTTGGCAATTAGCCTGACTTATTCTAATAGCCATGCTAGGCATTTAATGTAACGACCCGACCGGTCATTTTGCCTTTTAGAACCCTGTTCCCCTAAATAAATCCTCCTACACTTGCTTTAACTAATTTACGACTTGCAGCGATTGGTTCGGGAATTGGAAGAGCTCTGAGCAAAAATATGTCCATTTGCTTCTTTAAGATTTTCTTAAAATACCAAGTTTGACTTGGGTCAACTTTTTGGAAAACGAACCAGGATTTATGATTTGATAATTTCGGAGGGTCCGTGGAAAAATATGGGACGTGGGCGTATGTATGAAATCAAATTCCGAGGTCCCTAGCCCGAGTAATGAATTTTTATTTAAAATTGTTTAATTGAACTTTTAAAGAATTAAAGAAACTAAGTAATCATTGATTCCCTAGGTATCGGGCTCGGATTTTTGGTTCCGAAGCTTCGTACAGGTCTGTAATGTTGTTTAAGACTTGTTCGTAAAATTTGGTGCCAATCCGAGTAGTTTAAGGGCATTTTGACCCGTTAGAGGAGAATTAAGAACTTGAAGTTCAATAGTTTGATTAATTTGGTTTTAGGGGGTGATTCCTAGATTTAGCGTTGTTTTAAGTGTTCCGAGTGTGCGAGTAGGTCCGCCTCATGATTTCAGACTTGCTGGTATGTTCGGGCGGGACTCGGGAGCCCCGAGCGTCAAACGAGCAAGGTTCGAGCAAAGTAGGAAATATAAGAAAGCAACTTTCAGTTGCTGCTTCTGTCATAACCGCATCTGTGGTTCTTGGACCGCAGATGCGGTCAATCTATCGCATAAGCGGAAAGGGGCCAGGCAAAGGGAAACCACAGAAGCGGCCCAAAGACCGCAGAAGCGGTTCCGCTTTTGCGACCCCTAGACTGCAGAAGAGGTCCACCCACCTTAAGTTCCGCTTTTAGCATTTCAAGGTAATTATTTCCACTCATTATTAGTTTAAATACATGTGTATTAGGTATATTAAACACTAAAAAATAGATAAAATCAAAGTGTTAGAGCTAGACCTAGTGTTTTAATAAAACTAAGATTTAAGCACGAAATTTGTTATGAAATGGACTAGAAATCATATATTATTGATCCTTAGGTTGTAGAGAACAATTTCCTTCGAAAAATCTCAGAATCCGGGCACGTGGTCCCGGGGTCGGAATTTTGGAAACTTGTGAAAAGGGTTGGGAAATTACTTAAGTAGTTAGAATTCGGCCTTGTAAGCCTTTATTGACTAGTTCTTACTTATTTTAACTAGTTTGTGACCGTTCGGCTCTGAATTGAGGGTTTGGCCTTGTTCTTGATATCGGAAGTGCGCTTCAGAGCGACGTGAGTCTCCTTTCTAACCTTGTAAGAGAGAATTTTCCCCATAGGTATAATAATTGAATTAATTGTCATTATATTTGGGGGCTACGTACGCACCAGGTGACGAGAGTCCGTATGTAGTGACTATTATGTTAAGTCCGGGTAGTCTAGGACCCATAAGCATGCCCTACGTTACATTCTAGTACGTGTTGATTAATTCGGATTTGTATGAACTATTTTGAGTAAGAAGAATGAGACTAGAGAATGACCCTTATCCTGTTTGGTCCTTAAAAGGAGAATACTTGGTATTTCTGTGTATGGCTACTTCTCATATACATGTTAATTGTTAATGTTGCTTGTTAATGAGCTTATTTTCTATTTGACCACGTCGGATGGGTGATTCATGAGCAGGGTAATACATGCATCTATGGTTTGAGCTGTTCGACCCTCGGTAGTGCAGAGTTCATTTTATGTTGGATCGGGTCGTACGTTCCACGGTGATTATTTGCATATGTTTTGCTTAGAAATCCTTCAAGAGTTGAGATACATATTTGCTTAGATAATAGACAAGCATTCTTGTTAGTGTTTGGGAAAGAACTGTTACTTCATGATTATTAAATGTAAATAGCTTGAGATATCCATTCTTATTATAAACTCTTCGCATATTAATTGACCCTAGTAAGTATCAACTCGACCTCTCATCTCTACTTCTTCGAGATTAGACAGGATACTTACTAGGTACATATTGTTTATGTACTCATACTACACTTTTGTACTTAAATGTACAGGATCTGAGGCAGGTGCATCTGGTTATCATTCCGGTGTGTATCCGTGAGCGGACTTGGGACTTCTATGGTGAGCTGCTTTACCTCCATATTGGCCCGCAGCTGAAGAAATCTTTCTTTGTATTTCTATTTTCTGTCTATTTGGACTCAGACAGTAGGATAGTATGATATTCTTTTGGATGTATATTCTACTAGTTGCTCGTAGCTTGTGACACCAAGTTCTGGCACACACTTTGGTAGACGATTATTTTAGGTTGTGTAATTGTATTACGTACAGTATTTCGCTCTTCTGTTTTAAATTCCAAGTTAAGTGTTTATTCCACTTCTTTCTAATTAAGAAGCAACATAAGAATTTTAGTAATGTTTCCATAATGGCTTGCCTGACAAGGGTGCCAGGCGCCCTCATGACCTTTTGTGGAAATGGGTCGTGACAACATGGTATCAAAGCACTAGGTTCACGCAGGTTTCACGAGTTATGGGAAAACCTGATAGAGTCTTGTTGATCGGTATGGATACGTCTGTATTTATCTTTGAGAGGCTATAGGGTACTAGGAAAGACTACTCTTTATTCATTTTATGTCGTGCAGTGCTTAGAGTACTAAATTTCCCTCTTCTATTCTCTCACAGATGGTGAGAACTCGTACCGCTGACATTTTGGACTCGGGAGGAGCTGCTCCCCCCATTGCTGGAGTCTGGGGTAGAGGCCGGGGGAGGGCACCGGCCCGTGGTAGGGGACGAGGGTGACCTAGAGCCGTTCCAGTTTCACTACTAGCAGATCCTGTGGAGGATCCTATTATAGAGGAGCAGGGCGAGGTGCCCGCAGCTGAGCCTACCTCGGCGGATTTCATGACAGCACCGGGATTTCAGGAGGTCATGGGCCGCTTGCTACGGTTCACGGACACTATGACTCAGGCTGGTTTATTTCCAGTAGACCCAGGTACTTCACAGGTAGGGGGAGCCCAGACCCCAACTACTCAGGCTCCAGGTCACGCAGCTGCAGTGTATCAGAATTCGAGTGTACTATCCGCAGATAGGGCTCAGCCAATTGTTGTAGTGGCCCCCTAGCCCAGGCTACCTGTGGATGGTGATCCATAGAATTTATTAGATAGATGGACCAAGCTTCACCCTCTAGTCTTCGAGGGTGAGCGTCATGAGAATGCTCAAGACTTCATAGACAGGTGTAGGGACATGCTGCACAACATAAGGATATTGGAGTTGCATGGAGTTGACTTCACTACTTTTTAGCTTGAGGGCAGGGCACGTAGATGGTGGCAGTCCTATGTACTTGGAAGGCCATCAGGTTCTCCTCCCCTCACTTGGGGTCAGTTCACTCAGTTATTCTTGGATCGATACATTCCACCCTCTGAGAGGGAAGAGCTGCGGTATCAGTTTGAGCACCTGGAGCAGGGTCAAATGTCAGTGATCGATTATGAGGCGAGGTTCTCTGAGTTGTCTCGCCATGCACTTATGATACTTCCCACAGAGGCAGAGAGAGTGCGGAGATTTTTTGCGGTATTACATCCCGCCATCCGGTCTGGTAAGGTTTGAGAGGTAGAGATGGGTACAGGGTACCAGCTAGTGGTTACGATTGCACGCAGGATTGAGGGTTATCGTCTGAGGGGTAGAGAGCAGATGTAGCAGGATAATACGGCTAGATTTTCAGGAGAGTTCATAGGTGCCCCAGCTAGGGGTAGAGGCCACTTCGGGAAGGGTCAGCCCAGTAGGCCCTCACACTCAGCACCACCACCCCCTCCCCGAGGTGCCCGGCGAGGCCTTATTTCAATGCGATACTGGAGGGTTCTTACCACCCACCAGCTACTCAAGGTTCCTCCAGTGGGTATTCTGGGTATCAGGATTCTTCTAGTGCTCCTTTCAGCCTCATGCCAGAGAGTTCCTATTGTCCACCAGCTATCCAGGGTTCTTCTAGTCGGTATTTGGGTCAGCAGACTCAGACTTCAGGGTAGCAAACTATGGTGCCTAGAGCGTGCTACGAGTGTGGAGATTCGGGTCAGCTGACGAGGACTTTCCCCAGACTTCAGGGTAAGGCAGTACAGCAAGGTCAGTAGCTCCAGACTCCGGCACCAGCTGCCCAGCCAACTAGAGGTGGTGGGCAGACGGGTAGAGGTCGTCCTAGAGGTGGAGGCCAGACAGGGAGAGGTCAGCCAGCTACTCCCCAGTCAGGTGGAGTCTAGACAGCCGGCGCTCCAGCTAGATTTTATGCTCTTCCGGCCAGGCCAGATGCATTGGCCTCAGATGTCGTCATCAGAGGTATTATTTCCGTCAGTGGTAAAGATTCTTCGGTATTGTTTGATCCAGGGTCTACCTACTCATATGTGTCACCTCTGTTTGCTCGTTTCCTGGTTATTTCTCCAGAGCCTTTGGGCACTCCTATTTATGTGTCCACTCTTGTGGGTGATTCTGTGGTTATGGATCAGATCTACCAGTCTTGTGTGGTCACTTTCTGTGGTTTCGAGACTAAAGTTGATCTTCTATTGCTCGATATGATTGATTTTGAGGTCATCCTGGGCATGAATTGGTTATCTCCATATCATGCTCGTCCTTAATTGCCATGCCAAGACTGTTTCACTAGTGATGCCAGGATCGCCGAGATTGGAGTGGAAGGGTTCCATAGTTGATATGCCTAGCAGGGTTATTTCTTTCCTGAAGGCTTGACTCATGGTCGAGAAGGGGTGTTTGGCCTATCTACATTATGTTCGAGACGTCACTGCAGAGTCTCCAACGATTGATTCAGTGCCTGTAGTCCGAGAGTTCGCTGATGTTTTTCCTTCCAATCTTCCTGGCATGCCTCCGGATCGCGATATTAATTTTTGTATTGATTTGTCTCCATGCACTCAGCCTATATCTATTCCACCATACCGTATGGCTCCTAAGGAGTTGAAGGAGCTGAAGGAGAAGTTGGAGGAGTTGTTAGCAAAGGGGTTTGTTAGGCCCTGTGTATCACCTTGGGGCGCACCAGTGCTATTTGTGAAGAAGAAGGATGGGACCATGAGGATGTGCATTGATTACTGCCAGTTGAACAAGGTCAACATCAAGAACAAGTACCCATTGCATCGTATTGATGATCTGTTCGACCAGTTGCAGGGAGCTAGAGTGTTTTCTAAGATTGATCTGAGGTTAGGGTATCATCACCTGAAGATTCGGGACTTGGATGTTGCGAAGATTGCATTCAAGAATAGATATGGCCACTATCAGTTTCTGGTGATGTCATTCGGCTTGACTAATGCCCCAGCGGCATTTATGGATCTGATGAATTGGGTATTCAGGCCTTATATTGACTTCTTTGTTATCGTCTTCATTGACGACATCTTGATATACTCATGTAGCCTGGGGGAGCACGGGCAGCATTTGAGAGTAGTGCTTCAGACCTTGCGAGAACAGAAGCTATATGCTAAGTTCTCCAAGTGTGAGTTTTGGCTTGAGTCAGTGGCATTCTTGGGGCATGTTGTGTCAGGAGAGGGTATTAAGGTGGATCCCAAGAAGATTGAGGCAGTTTAGAGTTGGCCGCGTCCCACTTCAGTGATCGAGATCAGGAGTTTCCTGGGGTTAGCAGGCTATTACCGGTGATTTATGCATAGGTTTTCATCTATTGCATCCCGCCTGACTAGATTGACCCAGAAGGGTGCCCCATTCCATTAGTTTAATTAATGTAAGGAGAGCTTTCAAAAGCTCAAGACAACTCTGACTACAACACTAGTTCTTGTGTTGCCTTCCGATGCAGGGATGTATACGTTATATTGTGATGCTTCATGCGTTGGTTTGGGATGTGTGTTGATGTAGGAGGGGCGAGTTATTGCATATGCTTCGCGTCAGCTGAAGATTCATGAGAAGAATTACCCTGTGCACGATCTGGAGTTGCAGCGATTGTTCATGCTCTTAAGATATGGAGGCACTATTTGTATGGGGTGCCTTGTGAGGTTTACACTGATCACCGCAGCTTACAGCATTTGTTCAAGTAGAGGGATCTCAATTTGAGACAGAGCAGGTGGCTTGAGTTGCTAAAGGATTATGACATTACCATTCTTTATCATCTGGGCAAGGCGAATGTGGTCGTGGATGCCTTGGGCAGAAAGGTGGAGAGTATGGGTAGCTTGGCATTCATTCCAGCAGAGGAGAAGCCCCTAGCTCTGGACATCCAGTCCTTAGCTAACAGGCTTGTGAGGTTGGACATTTTAGAGTCCAGCTGAGTTCTGGCATATGTAGTTGCTCAGTCCTCATTATTGGGGAAGATTAAGGCCCGACAGTTCAATGATCCACATTTGGCGGTTCTCAAAGAGACGGTGCTTTAGGGAAGTGCCAAGGAGGTTTCTATTGGCTAGGATGGCATTCTGCGACTCCAGGGTCACCTATGTGTTCCTAATGTTGATGGTCTGAGGAAGAGGATCGTGGAGGAGGCACACAATTCGCGGTATTCTATCCACCCGGGAGTTACGAAGATGTATCGTGACTTGAGGCAGCATTATTGGTGGCGGGGGATGAAGAAAGACATAGTGAATTATGTGACCAAGTGTTTGAATTGCCAGCAGGCCGAGTATGAACATCAGAGGCCAGGTGGCCTACTTCAGCAGATGCCCATACCCGAATGGAAGTGGGAATGCATCACCATGGACTTCGTAGTCGGGCTACCGCGGACTTTGCGCAAGGTTGATTCAGTGTGTGTCATTGTGGATAGGTTGACCAAGTTGGCCCATTTCATTCCAGTGGCGACTACTTATACAGTGGAGAGGTATACTAGGATTTATATTCGGTAGATAGTCCGATTGCATGGTGTGTCGATGTCCATCGTATCAGACAGAGGCCCTCAATTCACTACCTATTTCTAGAGAGCCGTACAGAGTGAGTTGGGGACTCGTGTAGAGCTTAGCACAGCATTCCATCCTCAGACTGATGGATAGTCGGAGCGGACAGTGCAAATCTTGGAGGATATGCTTAGAGCATGTGTGATTTATTTTGGAGGGCAATGGGATCAGTTCTTGCCCTTAGTGGAGTTTGCGCACAATAACATCTACCAGTCCATCATAAAGATGGCCTCGTACGAGGCTTTATATAGTCGACGTTGTCGTTCTCCTATCGGGTGGTTTGAGCCTGGTGAGGCCAAGTTACTTGGCACAGATTTGGTACAGGATGCCTTGGATAAGGTAAAGTTGATTCAGGAGAGGCTTCGCACAGCTCAGTCCAGACAAAAGAGCTACGCGGATCAGAAGGTGCGGGATGTATCATTCATGTTTGGCGAGAAGGTTCTCTTGAAAGTCTCTCCCATGAAGGGCATTATGAGGTTCGGGAAGAAGGGCAAGTTGAGCCCAAATTTTATTGGCCCCTTTGAGGTGTTGAGACGGGTTAGGGAGGTTGCCTATGAGCTTGCTTTACCCCCTAGTTTACCGGGAGTTCACCCAGTTTTTCATGTTTTGATGCTTCGAAAGTATCATGCCGACCTATCCCACGTGTTGGACTTCACCACTATTTAGTTAGATGAGAGTTTGAGCTATGAGGAGGAGCTAGTTGCCATTAATGACAGACAGGATCGCCAGTTGAGGTCCAAGAGGATTTCTGCAGTAAAAGTCCAGTGGAGGGGCCAACTGGTCGAGGAGGCGACCAGGGAGTCCGAGGAGGACATGCGGAGCCGATATCCCCACTTATTCAGCAGTCCATGTACTTTCTATATCCGTTCGAGGATGAACGTTTGTTTAAGAGGTGGAGAATGTAACGACTCGATCAGTCATCTTGCCTTTTAGAACCCTGTTCCCCTAAATAAAGCCTCATGTACTTGCTTTAACTAATTTACAACTTGCGGGGGCGATTGGTTCGGGAATTGGAAGAGTTCTGAGAAAAAATATGTCCATTTGCTTCTTTAATATTTTATTAAAAGACTAGGTTTGACTTCGGTCAACTTTTTGGGAAAACGGACCCAGATTCATGATTTGACAATTTTGGAGGGTCCGTGGAAAAAAAATGGGACTTGGATGTATGTCCGCAATCGAATTCCGAGGTCCCTAGCCTAAGTAATGAATTTTTATTTAAAATTGTTTAATCGAAGTTTTAAAGAATTAAAGAAACTAAGTAATCATTGATTACCTAGGTATCGGGCTCGAATTTTTTGTTCCGAAGCTTGGTACAGGTCCGTAATGTTGTTTAAGACTTGCCCGTAAAACTTGGTGCCAATCCGAGTAGTTTAAGGGTGTTTTGACCCGTTAGAGGATAATTAAGAACTTGAAGTTCAATAGTTTGATTCATTTGGTTTTAGGGGTGATTCCGAGATTTAGTATTGTTTTGAGTGTTCCGAGGGTGCGAGTAGGTCCGCCTCATGATTTCAGACTTGCCGGTATGTTCAGGCGGGGCTCAAGAGCCTCGAGCATCAAACGAGCGAGGTTCGAGCAAAGTAGGAAATTTAAGAAAGCAACTTTCAGTTGCCGCTTCTGTCATAATTGCATCTGCGGGTTCTTGGACCGCAGAAGCGGGACCACAGATTTGGTCAATCTATCGGAGAAGCGGAAAGGGCCAGGCTAAGGGAAACCGCAAAGACGACCCAAAGACCACAGAAGCGATTCCGCTTATGCGGCCCCTAGACCGCAGAAGCGGTCCACCCACCTTAGGCCCAAGCCGCAGAAGCGGCCCGAAAACCGCAGAAGCGATTCCGCATATGTGGGCCTCAGGCCGTAGAAGTGGTCCATCCCCTTTTGCCCAGTTCCTCAGATGCGGCTCCCTTGTTGCAGGTGCGGGACCACAGATGCGGTCCCCTAACCGCAGAAGCGGAAATCCCTGGGCAATAGGCTTCATTTAATTCGAACTCAAACACCATTTTATCATTTTACACTCAACTTTGGGGCGATTTGGGGACTCTTGAGAGAAGGTTTCAACTTAGCATTTCAAGGTAAGTTATTTCCACTCGTTATTATTTTAAATACATGTATATTAGGTAGATTAAACACTAAAAATTAGATAAAATAAAAGGGTTAGAGCTAGACCTAGGGTTTTAATAAAACTAAGATTTAATCATGCAATTTGTTGTGAAATGGACTAGAAATAATATATTATTGATCCTTAGGTTGTAGAGAACAATTTCCTTCGAAAAATCTCGGAATCTGGGCACGTGGGCCCGGGGTTGGAATTTAGGAAACTTGTGGAAAGGGTTGGGAAATTGCTTAAGTAGTTAGAATTCGGCCTTGTAAGCCTTTATTGACTAGTTCTTACTTATTTTTACTAGTTTGTGATCGTTCGGCTCCGAATTGAGGGTTTGGGCTTGTTCTTGATATCGGAAGTGCGCTTCGGAGAGAGGTGAGTCTCCTTTTTAACCTTGTAAGAGGGAATTGTCCCCATAGGTATAATAATTGAATTAATTGTCATTATATTCGGGGGCTACGTACGCACTAGGTGACGAGGGTCCGTACGTAGTGACTCTTATGTTAAGTCTGGTTAGTCTAGGACCTATAAGCATGCTCTACGTGACATTCTAGTACGTTTTGATTAATTCGGATTTATATGAACTATTTTGAGTAAGAAGAATGAGACTAGAGAATGACTCTTATCCTGTTTGGTCCTTAAAAGGAGAATACTTGGTATTTCTGTGTATGGCTACTCCTCTTATACATGTTAATTGTTAATGTTGCTTGTTAATGAGCTTATTTTCTATTTGATCGTGTCGCATGGGTGATTCACGAGCGGGGTAATAGATGCATCTATGGTTCGAGCCGTTCGACCCTCGGCAGTGCAGAGTTCATTTTATGTTGGATCAGGTCGTACGTTCCACGGTAATTATTTGCCTATGTTTTGCTTAGAAATCCTTCATGGGCTGAGATACATATTTGCTTAGGCTATAGACAAGCATTCTTGCTAGTGTTTGGGAAAGAACTGTTACTCCATGATTATTAAATGTAAATAGCTTGAGATATCCATGCTTATTATAAACTCTTCGCATATAAATTGACCCTAGTAAGTATCAAGTCGACCTCTCGTCTCTACTTCTTCGAGATTAGCGGGATACTTACTGGGTACATATTGTTTATGTACTCATACTACACTTCTGTTTATACAGGATCTGAGGCAGGTGGATCTGGTTATCATTCCGGTGCGTATCCGTGAGCGGACTTGGGACTTCTACGGTGAGCTGCTTTCCCTCCATGTCGACCCGCAGCCGAAGAAGTCTTTCTTTGTATTTCTATTTTCTGTTTATTTGGACTCAGACAGTAGGATAGTATGATATTCTTTTGGATGTATATTCTACTAGTTGCCCGTAGCTTGTGACACCAGGTTCTGGCACACACTTTGGTAGACGATTATTTTGGGGTTGAGTAATTATATTACTTACAGTATTTTGCTCTTCTGTTTTAAATGCAAACTTAAGTGTTTATTCCACTTCTTTCTAATTAAGAAGCAACATAAGAATTTAGTTATGTTTCCGCAATGGCTTGCCTGACGAGGGTGTCAGGCGCCCTCATGACCTATTGTGGAAATGGGTCGTGACATTTAAGATATTTTCAGTAATTTTGTTTTAAAGAAGCATTTTGTTTAGAAATAATTGCTCGAGTCATCGAGCCGTACCCGTTTTGGATATTTTCAAATTTAATTAATGCATTGCTATTTATTATTCATTATTATCTTTCATATTTTTCTTCTACAGCGTTATTATTACTTTTCCTGATGAACCGATGACTGTGACATGTAATGAGACAATACAATATAAGGATAGTGATTGAGAAGAAGAGGGTGAAATGCCCGAGGAAGTTGTCGGAGAAGTTGAGACTTTTGAGAACAAACCTAAGTCCAATCTGGACGAAACCGAAGCAATCAATTTGGGAGATTCCAAAACCGTCAAAGAGACTCACATAAGCATTCACTTATCACCGTTAGAGAAGGAAGAGTACACTCGTTTCCTTAAAGAATATGAGGATATTTTTGCATGGTCATACGTTGACATGACCAGTCTAAGCACATGCAAACTGGCTCATAAGTTGCCCACTAATCCAATGTGTCCGCCGGTGAAGAAGTAACTCAAAAAATTCAAACCAGATATGAGCCTAAAGATTAAGGAAGAAGTCACTGAGCAGATCAAAGCCAAAGTCTTCAGGGTAGTTGAGTACCCAACCTAGTTAGCCAACATTGTACCACTTCCGAAGAAAGATGGGAAAGTAAGGGTGTGTGTTGACTATCGGGATTTAAATAGAGCAAGTCCCAAGGATGATTTCCCGCTGCCAAATACACATATTCTGATCGACAATTTCACCAACCATAAACTCTAATCCTTTGTAGATTGCTTCGCGGGTTATCATCAGATATAGATGTACGAAGAAGACATAGAGAAGCCTTCATTACACCATGCGGAGTGTACTGCTACAAAATGATGACATTCGGTCTAAAGAATACTAGGGCTACCTATATGAGAGACATGACGACCATCTTTCATGATATGATACACAAGGAAATAGAGGTGTATGTTGACGACATCATCAAATCTAAAAGGACCGCAGATCACATAGCGGACTTGATGAAGTTATTTGACAGGCTAAAAAGGTACAATTTAAATTTGAACCCCGCAAAATGTGCATTCGGGGTTCCTGGAGGGAAATTATTGGGATTCATTGTCAGACGCCGAGGAATCGAGTTGGACCCGTGCAAAGTTAAGGCTATCCAAGAGTTACGACCACTGAAGAGAAAAAAGAACGTAATGAGCTTCATGGGATGTCTCAACTACATCAGCCTCTTCAAAGCACAGTCCATAGTTATATGTGAACCCATCTTCAAAATATTGAGAAAGGATGCTGAAACCGGTTGGATTGAAGATTATCAAAGGGATTTTGACAAAATTAAGGAATACTTATCTACACCACCAGTCCTAGTCCCGCTAGAGCCTGGGAGACCTTTGCTACTTTATCTGCCATATTAGATGGGACTTTCGAATATGTTTTGGGTCAACATGATGAGACGGGAAGAAAGGAGCAATCCATATATTACTTGATTAAGAAGTTCACACCTTACGAAGAACGGTATTCTCTTTTGGATCGCATCTGTTGTGCTTTGACATGGACAGCTTAGAAATTGAGGCATTACTTTTATGCCTATACCACATACTTCATATCCAGGATGGATCCTTTGAAGTGCATCTTTCAGAAGCCCATTCCAACCAAGAAGTTATCCAAGTGGCATATATTGTTAAGTGAGTTCCATATCATCTATGTAATTCAAAAGGTAGTCAATGGACAAGCATTGGTAGACCATCTTGCTGAAAATCCTTTGGGAGGAGAATACGAACCACTAAAAATGTATTTTCCGAAGGAAGAAGTTTCATTCATAGGAGAGGACATTACTGAAACCTATGACGAATGGAGAATGTTCTTCGGCAGGGATGCAAACTTCAAAGGAGTGGGTATTGGAGCAGTTTTGGTATCAGAAATAGTTCAACATTACCCGGTATCCACAAAGCTTAAGTTTCTGTGCACCAACAACATGGTAGAATATGAGGCTTGCATCATGGGATTCAATTTGGCCATCAATATGAATATACAAGAGTTGCTGGTAATTGGTGATTCAAATCTTCTGGTACATCAGGTTCAAGGAGAATAGGCTACGAAAAACACCAAGATACTACCATACTTGTATCAGGTGCAGGAATTGATGAAGAGGTTCATAGAGATAGAGTTAAAACATGTTCCTAGAATTTAAAATGAATTTGCAGACGCACCGGACACCTTGTCATCAATGATACAACATCAGACAAGAATTTCATCGATCCCATCCCAGTGAAGATTCATAATCAGCCGGCTTACTGTGCTCATGTTGAAGAAGAAACAGACGAAAAACCTTGGTTCGACGATATCAAGGAATATTTGGCAAAAGGATAATACCCAGAACAAGCGAACCATACATAGAAATGCACACTGCGGAGGCTGTCCAATCACTTCTTCTAAAGTGGAGGGACCCTGTATAAACGAAATCCAGATCTAGGATTATTAAGGTGTGTTGACGCAAAGGAGGCTTCCAGATTGCTTGAGGAGATACATGCCGGAACTTGCAGACCACATATGAACGGTTTTGTTCCAGCTAAAAAGATACTCAGGGATGGATATTTTTGGATGACCATGGAAATAGATTGCATGCAGTACGTCCAGAAATGCCACCAATGCAGGTACATGCAGACATGATAAAGTTACCACTAAAAGAGCTCAATACAACAAGTGCACCTTGGACTTTTGTTGTCTGGGGAATGGATGTCATCGGTACGATCGAGCACACCACTTCTAACGAGCACCGGTTCATTTTAGTGGCTATCGACTATTTCACCAAATGGGTAGAAGTTGCAACTTACAAAGATGTAACCAAGAAAGGCGTCGCAGATTTCGTTAAGGATCGTATTGTTTATCGATTCGGGGTCCCCGAATACATTATCACTGATAATGCCGCCAATCTCAATATTGACCTGATGAAAGCCATGTGTGAAACCTTCAAAATCAAGGACAAAAACTCTATAGCATACATGCCTCAAATGAACGAAGCTATGAAGCTGCCAGTAAGAACATCAATACCGAGGAAGATAGTAGAAAATCAAAAACAATGGCATGAGAAGTTATCCTTTGCCTTATTGGGGTACCGCACTACAGTCCACACATCAACTGGGGCAACTCCCTATTTACAGGTTTATGGTACCGAAGCTGTCATCCAACCAAGCTAGAAACTCCTTCTTTAAAGATTATATAAGAAGCCGAACTCAGTGATGCAGAATGGATAAGGAGTTGTTATAAGCAACTAGCCCTCATAGATGGAAAAAAATGAATGCAGTATTTCATAGTCAGCTTTATCAGAATAGAATGTCCAAAGCTTTTAACAAAAGGGTCAGACCAAGATAATTCGCACCGAGGCAGCTGGTGCTGAAGCGGATCTTCCTGCATCAGGATGAAGCCAAAGGGAAATTTTCAGCGAACTGGCAAGGTACTTACATGGTTCGTCGGGTGCTACAGGAGGAGCACTCATACTTGCAGAAATGGACGGAGAAGTTTGGCCAAAACCTATCAATTCAGATGCAGTCAAGAGATACTATGTTTAGATTGTTTACATTCATTCATCTGATGTAACTGAACTACGCTTGACCTGATTCCTGTTTAAGAGGGGATACGTAGGCAGCCATGTGGGTTCAGTCATATCTTAATAAAATCTTCATTTCCCCAGAACCAAAAACTAGGGCAGAATTTTGAGGAGGACCCTTAAAATTCCAGAACGAGTCCAGCCGATGCCATCACATGCCAGATAGTTAGAAATTGGTTAGGTAACCGATGCAGAATTTTGAGAAGGATTTTCACAATTTTGGAGCATATCCATCAAATTTTGTTGCACGCAGAACGGTCGAAGGATCAAACTGGGGCAGAATTTTGAGGAGGACCCTCAAAATTCTAGTGCAAGGAAGCCGCAGTGTCTCTAAAAGTGTTACAGTCATTAGTTCATCTAATTTACTTGATATTTTTTACCGGTATGTTTTCAAAAATAACTCTTTTTCATCAATAAGTGCATATTTTCGAAAATTTTATTTCTATGTCCGCCAGGTTTTACTCAAGGTAACTCAAATATGGCCTCCAGAAACAAGCAAAGCAAAGCAAGCAGATAAAGGTACGAACCAACCCCCCTACAAAACTCATGATTTTTCTTTGGATGCGGGCACAGTGAATATAATAGGAGTATTTGCAAATATACACATATCAAAATCACTATCAATAAGGCCACCAGACGCAAATATATCTCCAGCTAAGAAATATTCTACTCCTATTTGCTACTTGTTCTCTGCATAAGGTTAAGCATTGCCTTCTCTTTGCATGAGACCAAGCCTTGTCTCAAATCTTGCATGAGGCTAATCCCTACCTCCATATTTGCATAAGGATAAGCACTACCTTCTCTTTGCATGAGACTAAGAGTTGTCTCAAATCTTGCATGAGGCTAAGCCATGCCTCCATATTTTCATAAGGCTAAGCATTGCCTTCTCCTTACATGAGACTAAGCTCTGTCTCAAATCTTGCATGAGGCTAAGACATGCCTCTATATTTGCATAAGGCTAAGCACTGTCTTCTCTTTGCATGAGACAACCCTATCTCAAATATTGCATAAGGCTAAGCCCCGCCTCCATATTTGCATAAGGTTAAGCATTGACTTCTCTTTGCATAAGACTAAGCTCGATCTAAAATCTTGCATGAGGCTAAGCCTTGCCTCCGTATTTACATAAGGCTAAGAACTGCCTTCTCTTTGCATGAGACTAAGCTCTGTCTCAAATCTTGCATGAGGCTAAGACCTACCTCCGTATTTGCATATGGATAAGCATTGCCTTATTTTTGCATGAGACTAAGCCATGTCTCAAATATTGCATGAGGCTAAGCCTTGCCTCTATATTTGCATAAGGCTAAGCATTGCCTTCTCTTTGCATGAGACTAAGCTCTATCTCAAATCCTGCATAAGGCTAAGCCCTGCCTCTGTATTTGCATAAGGCTAAGCACTGCCTTCTCATTGCATGAGACTAAGACCTATATCAAATATTGCATAAGTATAAGCCATGCCTCCCTATTTGCATAAGCCTAAGCAATGCCTTCTCTTTGCATGAGACTAAGCCCTGTCTCAAATCCTGCATGAGGCTAAGCCCTACCTTCACATTTGCATAAGGCTAAGCATTGCCTTCTCTTTGCATGAGACTATGCCCTACCCCAAATCTTGCATGAGGCTAAGCCCTGCCTCCCTATTTCCATAAGGCTAAGCATTGTCTTCTCTTTGCATGAGACTAAGCGATGTCTCAAATCTTGCATGATGCTAAGCCCTACCTCCCTATTTTCATAAGACTAAGCACTGCCTTCTCATGAGACTAAGCTTTGTCTCCCTCTGCATAAGTATTTCTCTATTCTAAACTTGGCATTATCAACTTCTCTTGGGGCTAAGCTCTACCCCCAAACTCTGCACAAGACTAAGCTTTATCTTGTTATTACCTTTGGTACCATGTCTCTTCACTTCATGGGCTGATGTATAGCCCACTTGTTCAAAGGCTTCATAGTTCGAAGGCATCATCCTCATAGCCTGAAGACACCACGTCATGGCCTGAGGATCTCTCAATACTGCACATCATTATTCAAAGGAATCTTGGTTCAGAGGTACCATTCTCATGACTCGAGAACATTATTTCATGGCCTGCGAATCCCTTATCTCATGATTCATGGCCCAGGACGTCATGGTCTAAGGACATTATCCTCTCTGTCCAAAGGCAACCTTCATGGTCCAAAGGGAATTTGCATCATGTTTAAATTATCGCAGTAATCTACATACTTGCATGAATTGTGTTTTAAGTTTTGCAGGAAATCCAGGAGGTAACCGTTCTTCAAACAGAAGCAACCTTCACTCTGGTTTCCGTTTATATCGTTTACACCTTTCCATCATTTCAAATATAACTGACTCCCATCAATTGCCCGACTTTACTCTATGACCATTCAGATACCTACCTTATGGTACGTCTGATACAATTCAGATTCGCCTTCAAAACTTCGCACAAACCCATCAGATACCACCCTTCACAAAAGAACCTTTTCCAAAACATACTACCATTCCTATAAAAATTCCATTGATTTCATTCACTGGTAGGTCCTGAACTACACATGGCCTGATTCCAAAAAAACTAGAGATATGTAGGAAGCTCAAAGACCGGGTGCGACTTATATTTTTCAAAACATCCCATTTGGTCAAAATTGGTCATTATTTCTTTACTCGACAACTCTTTCATCCTTCCCGGATAAAGAGGGGCAGTGTTTGATATCTAATTTTTCCCTCATATATTTTTAAATGCATATATACTTTCAAATAATGCATGAGCATCAATTAATATTTTTACATAATTTTTTCATTTTAAAAGGATTTTTAATTAATTTATCCCTGGTTTTTATTATATACATAATTATTAGTTATATCATAAATGGTTTTATGATAATTTTATTGCTTAATTTTATCATTTATATTTATTATTATCTTATGTATAAGCCTATTTACATCTGTAGGCTATAATTGTAATAACTTTGCAATAATAGCCTATATGTGCATAATTACTTTATTTCTACAAGAAAATGACCTTTTATATTTTATAATATTAAGTAATTATTTTGGATCATTTCTTATCAGTTATTAGATATTATATAAATTAATTGAGTATTTAACAAATAGTCTTTTTTAATTTGATTTATTTTCGGATTTGGCCCAAATTTCTACCCTAGCCCAATTAAATCATAACCCATAACCCAATTTCCTATAACACGTCCCAACCTGGATGGAATCCTGGTCATTGATCTCAGAAGATCAAAGGTCCAGGATCCATTTCCTTTTTTAATATACCAAAACCCCCAAACCCTGCCTCATTTCCCAAATCACGTCGCCCCTGAATCCTCTCCTCCCCTCTTCTCTCTCACCCTCCTCCTAACCCTAGCCTGTCGTCACCAGAATCCCTTCGATCAATGGGTTTCTTCTTCGATTCTAGGCCTTATCCTGCCTCTTATCTCTACTAGTTATCTGACTTCCATGTTATTTGATGGAATCTCAAAGGGATTCGACAAAGACTTGGTTCAAATCCCTTATTTTCTCGATAAATCCTTCTATGTTCATTCCTATGTTTGTGAGTACTGATATGTTCGTGTTTATGGCTTTAAATCTCCGTTTCAAATCAGATTTTTCTCACCTTTATTTATTTTTTTACATAACCTAACTATTTCTGGATAAATCTGTTCAGATCTCTTTAGATCTGAAACGGTTTGAGTTTGTTTGTTACTTTTCCTTTAAGATTACTCTATTTTATCGCTATTATCTACCGGGTTCATGTTTTCCCTAAAAAAACTATGGTTTTATCTTTTTAAGTTTCTGTAAATATTTTAAAATGCCTAAAGGCTCAACTCCAACCTTTCTTCTTTACTCTTCGACTAGTTTCTTTGCTTGATGTTTCATCATTGTGTTTCGATATGCTTAAAGTTTTCCGCTATTCAATTATTTATCTCACTGCTCTTGCCCGCTCACTTCGGCTCTGTCAATTAAACTGAGTAATTGATTTATTTTCCTAGTTAGGGTTTGAAATTATATTTTTTCTTTTAAAAATTATTATCTCTCTGAGATTTTTATTTATTCTTTCCTTATATGTGACTCGTAATTGGTACAACCTTCATTAATTGTGTTACTGGCCTAATTTCTGGATATTGATTGTTATCACCGACCTTTGAGTGGTCTCTAGACTTATTTCTTACCTTGTTAAACCTCAATTATGTCCGCTAATTGATTTCGTATGAGATTCTCCTTAATTTAAGTGACATTTTCAGGATTCAGTCCTCTTAATCGATTTATGTTTAGCCCTAATTAACTGGTTAATTTATTTTGCATACTTTATTTGTGTGCCCTTGATTTTCCTACCTTACTTGTTTACTCTACTGTATGCTATATAATTCTTTCACCATTCTGATTTTACAAGACACCTACGCTCACAAACACATGCTGAGACACACAAGCTCACACCTACACTTACACACTTACACTCACACGACTTGAGTTCTTTCTATCATTCTGATTCGCTGCATTGTCTAGTCGGCTAAAAGCTAAGGCTAGACTCTTGGATTCCAATTGCCTTCACCTTTCTATTTACTTTTTCCTTAATTGGTATGCCCTAATTCCTATTATCTTGTTATGTTCTATATGTTTATGTAGTCAGTTTTATCACAGACCCCAACATGCTTCTGTTTAGTACAAGATTCTTGACCATCTCTTTCTCAAATGTTATGCCTTAGTTCTTGTTGTCTTTCTCTATTCCATGTGACTAGTTTACTTCAAGCTTCGATATGCTTCTATTTGCCATATGTTTGCTTTTTTCCTGACTAGTATGCCTTAATTCCTGTTAACATACTATGTTCTATATGCTTATGTGTTTAGTTTACCTTAGCATGTCTAGCCCATGATTTCTGTTTACTTCTTTCTAGATTAATATGCTTTAGTTCCTACTACCCTGTGTTATGTGTTTGTTTGCTTGGTTATTTCAAACTTCAACATGCTTCTGTTCAATATACGCCTATATGGTTCCACCTAATGATAATTAATAAACAAGGTAATCTTCATTAATGTGAAACCTTGATGGATTCAGTTGTATGCTCTCTATTCAGAATAGGTTTAGGTATTGCCAATATGGGTGGTCAATTTTTTTCTGTAATTCAAGTATTTCTGCCCTTATTGTGGTTGACTTAATGCTGGTATATCATCCATGTCTGAACTAATACCAATCTGCTAAATATGAACTTTGTTCTGTTTGTAGTCATGTAATTTGAACCTATTTGTTCCTAAAACCCCAAATTGTTTTCTAAACTTGTCCTCTCCCCCTTACATATACTATTTTCAAACTTCTACTCTTTGTTATCTAAGTTCCTACCACATCCATTGTGAGCACTACCTAGGGTCCCTAAGACTCCTTTGAACTCTTACATATTGGAGCTGGTTTCCAATCTCTTATGAATTCTATGTTGAATGTATGGATCCAGTGTGAGCATTGCCCAGGGTCCTTGAGGCTCTTTGGGAACTTAGACACACTGGAAGCCTGGATTAAGGTGTTGTGGATCTTGCTACTATTTCAAAACCATTGTGATGAAGGCCTGGCTATGTTGGGCCTGCTAAGTCTCCCTATAGTGTAATGAATAGCTTTGTGTAATTCATTCATATTGGTATGTAATAACGTAATAATCCTTGTAAAAACATATATGGGGTTATTAGTAAAAGCTGGGGAGGGATTTTAATATATCTTTGTTCAAACTCGGTTAGAAATCTTGCTTATAGGTTATTCTGTAAATGTTATTGCTCACCTAGAAATCATGCCTATAGGATCTTGTCTCACCGTTTGAAATCTGGAGTTCATATTTGGCATCCTAGAAATCGTTCTTATAGGTTGTTTATCAATTCTGCATCTAGAACCCATATTTCACACATATTCAATCTCAATGTGCATTAGAGATCATGTATATAGGATCTTCTTTGTGTAAATTACTGAACTTGTATGACATTCTGTTAACGTCTCTGCCCACTTAGATATCATGCCTATAGGACACAAATATAAAATCAGTTTTTGCTATTTAGATATCATGCCTATAGGGAATTTAAAATCCATTTATGCAATTTAGATATCATGTCTGTATGATCTAAAATCAGTTTATGCAATTTAGATATCATGCCTATAGGAAATAAATAAATCGGTCCCAACACCTAGAAATCATGTTTATGGGAGCTAACTAATTTTATAAATTAGAAAGCATGTCTATGGGATCTAAAGAGATAAAAATCTGATTGTTAAAATCTGTAACTAGTTTATAAACTGTAGTCACTAAATAATAGTTTTAGATACCAAACCTATAGGATTCTACTCCCGTCCTCACTTAGGTAAGCTTGTAAGGTAATTAATCGTTCTGGGTCTAAAAACTGTTATTTTTTGTTGCTTGGAACATGCCCAGATTCAAAATATTAATAAAGAAATCAGTAGGCATACTGATAGGTACTGTTGTTCGCTTTAATAAAGTTGTTATGTTTATACTCATCTAGATATCCTGCCTATGGGGTCTTAAATTGATAAAATTCTCTGTTTGAAT
Organism: Nicotiana glauca; assembly: GCA_026770625.1. Classification (NCBI taxonomy): domain Eukaryota; kingdom Viridiplantae; phylum Streptophyta; class Magnoliopsida; order Solanales; family Solanaceae; genus Nicotiana; species Nicotiana glauca. The sequence goes on along the minus strand of MU773031.1, from coordinate 294,692 downwards.
TGCGTGGATTTGCTGTTTATTTGTGGAGGTTAACATAAGCCCTTATTTTCTCCTTATGTGACAATCCTATTTGAATTTTGTATGTCGCTTAGTTTTCTCGTTTTAAGCAACATAGGTGAGTCTAGATCCATCAAAAAATAGAAGTTCTAAACACCTTCAGGACTATAGGTAAGGGATGGGTAGTGCATGCATAAGGTACGCATTAGAAGCTGCTGGAACTCTTAGGTAACAACTGAAAGATAGTAATGGGTAGTAAAGGAGATGATGACATGTGCGCTAATAATATGCGTAACACCACAATTTGGGAAAAGTTACCAATTATTGCATGGAAATGAACCTATAGGCTAAAAAACCTAAGACCCCTTTAATGTAATTTGTCTAAATTATTTTCCATAAGACTAATTCGCTTAATTGAGTTCGATCGGGACCCACCATTGTGGACCTCGAGGGGTGACTAACACCTTTCCCTCAAGGTAATTTCGAGCCCTTACCCGACCTTTGGTGATGTAAACTGGTTTCATGAGCTACTTGCTTTAGGTGCCCTAACCCACCTTAATCTGTTAGGTGGCGACTCTTCAAATCTCTTACCCAATCCCAAAAGGAAAGGAGTTGTCCCATAAATATCAAAACCCGGACTCCGTGAGGAAAAATGGGAGTGTGAAAGGTGTCCATTGCGATCACGTGGATTTAGTCGCGTTAGCAAAGAGAAAAATAGGAAAAATGGAGTTGTGATTCGCAACTGCGGAAGCTATCTCCCGATTACATAGAAGAAAATCGTGGTTGCACTAACCCGACTTTGGAAGCTTATAACTTGCAATATATAAGGAATTTGGAGATGATCCAAAAATGAAAATTATATTCCTTTGAGTCTAGTTTTCAGAAAATCAAACTTTTTGTCATTTGGAGTTTTGTACAAAAAGTTATGGCTAATAAACTATAGGTTGTCTCAGAAGAGTTGGGAAGGGTTAAATGCAAGTTTGTTCATCGTGATCGCGGGAATTGGCGACGATCGCATAGGATAAAAACTGTGCTGAAAAATCCTATAACCGCGATCGCAAGGTTTGTGACCGTAATCGTGAAGGGTACCCCTGGAACAGTGTATAAAGTACTTTATTTTGAAGGTTTCAGCCATTTTTGCATATTTAGAGCTAAGGAGCTCGGATAGAGATGATTCTTGAAGAAATTGTCACCATGTGGATTAGGGTAAGTATTCTTTACTCATTTTTGATTTTATATCATGAAGCTATCTTCATATTTGGCATTTAATCAAGGGTTTCAAGACAGGAATTTGGTGATTTTTTCATAAAATTTCATAGAGTGAATTTTTGAGTTTTGAACATCGATTCAAAGCCGGATTTAAGTGAAACTAGTATGGGTGGAGTGATAATTGAATGGGTTGTCGAATTTTGTGAGTTTTGTTGGGTTCCGAGGCACGGGCTCGAATTTGACATTTTGGCCAATTTTGGGCTTTTGATTAAAGATTCGACCTTTATCGATTGGGTTTGTTTCCTTTGGCATTATTTGACGTATTTGAGTTGCTATTGTCTAGTTTCAAGCCATTCGAAGGTTTGTACGCACGAGATAGCATTTTTGGAGCGTCACTTGGCTTGCTCAGCATTGGATTTGGATTGTTCAAGGTATGTAACACTTCTAAACTTGGTGCTGAGGGTATGAAACCCTGAATTACGTGTTATGTGATTGATGTTGAGGTGATGCACATGCTAGGTGACGGGCGTGTAGCCGTGCACCATACTAACTGTGATTTAGTCGATTCCATAGAATTGTGTAGCTACATTATCTAAACATCTTTACGGTACTCTATGTGTTAGATCACTTGAGCTGTGATTTATGCTAGAAATCATATTTAGGCTATATGCTGGTACTATTTGGACCCACAATGGTCGTCCTTAGCTATTGAGTTATTTCTTTAATTGCAGTTATGCGCTCAGTCGCAATCATCATTACACGTCATATCTTAGTCTCTATTATTGTGCATTGTCGCATCTCGTATCATTGATTAGGGATGCTTAGTATGAGCGTTGTGAGCCCAAAGGACTAGAGAGATTGATAACTGAGTGAGGTCGATGGCCTGATTGTAAGTGATATTATGGGATCGGGCTGCACGTCGCAACATGTTTTACTTATTTATTCCTGGATGTGGTTTATTATAGCAATTGGGCTGATGGAGCCCTTTCAGAATCTACACACCCACAGTGAGTGTAGTTGATTTATATTGAGGGATGGATCTTCCTTGGGGATGGATTTTCCATGGGCTGGATTGGCCTTATACAGTACTGAGTGACTGGTTTTATATATATATATATATATATATATATATATATATATATATATATATATATATATATATATATATATATATATATAGGATGGATCTTTCCTGGGCTGAATTGGCCATATACAATACTGAGCGTAAGGTTATATTTATGTTTATTTGGGCTGGATCTGCCTTGTACAGTGATGAGTGAGTGAGTGAGAGAGTGACACCATGAGATTAAATACTCTGAGATTGTGAGTACATGAGTTTATCACTGAGATACATTATATTCGATATGCATACTTGGCAGATAGGCATAGCGATGCATTATCCTCATGATGTGCGGTATCACGTCATTCATGACTTCTCATACACATTGACATGTAGGCGTAGATATATATTTTCCTCATGCCATCTGATAATAAAATATCCTATCTGCTATTGAAAAGTTTTGGAAAAATCACAGTTTTACAAACATACTCATATTTTGGTGATTTAGGTAAAAGAATTGAGGTTTCACTGATATACTTGAAAAGCATACCTATTTTTTTGGAACTGTGAATGAGTTGAGCATCTTATATCAGAGTATGTTTCTTGTACCATTATTATTGTTTAGTTATGAATTGTTGTTGGATATTAATGTTGGACTCCGACCTCAGTTACGGCTAGTCACTACTTTCAACCTAAGGTTAGGATTATTACTTATTCAGTACATGGGGGTCTCTTGTACTCATACTGCACTTTTGCACCTTGCGTGTAGACTTTGGATGTTGATGTTGCTGTGTATGACGGAAGCTAGCATTGAAGACCTACCTGCATTCCAGTTACAACTGCCTCTTGTTCATAGTAGCCCTAGACTTATGAAAATCTATTTATTTACATTCAAATAGATGATGTAGTTATTTCATACTAGCTTTGTAAACTTTAAATCCTAGAAGCTCATGATTTGTACTATCGCTCCTTGGGAACTCTTTGTATAGAAGTTCAGTTGTATTATCATTTCTTCTCTTGATAACTCTCATTAAATTGGATAGTTGTTAATTAGCTTACCTAGCGGGTTGGGTTAGGTGACATCACAACTAGTTGGATTTTGGGTCATGACAACTGACAACTCACATGCCAATAACAACAATATCTTGGATCCGCACATACAACTCAGGTGTTGCACGGCAACTCACGTGCCAATAATATATCAACCGTATGGACAACTCACGTGTCGTATAGACAACTCATATGACAATAACAATAATATCTCCGATCTATACGGACAACTCACGTACCAAAAATATATCAATCACACGGACAATTCACTTGCCACTAATAATAATATCTCAAATTCGCACAAAAAACTCACGTGCTGCATGGACAACTCATGTGCCAATAATATATTAACTGCATGAAGAACTTATGTGTTGCACAGATAATTCACGTGCTAATAACAATAATATCGCAGATCCATTCAGACAACTCACATGCTATCATACCTCATCCGCACGGATAACTCACGTGACAATAATCACAACCGCACGGTATGTTCGCATGCTATCAGTCCAATCCATATCACATAGAAAGAAGATACACAATAATACATGTACAAGCACAATGGATATAAAATTTCATACTTATGGACTGGTGTAGGTGACATGCACGTGTGAAGTGTGCTACCATAGCTCAAACCAAGCAATTACATCATGAAAGTAACAATTACCAGGTTTAATCAGGAGATTAACCTCTATTTAGTCTTAAACATAGTTCAAATAGCTCACAAAAAGGAGTAAAAATATAAGAAATATTACAGCATGAAGCTTAGCAATTAATTCGAGACATCTCATAGCCTAAGCACTACCTCAAGCATAAATAATACTTCGGTGCATTCACATGGGCTTAACCCTTACATGTGCACCACACATAGCACGTAGCTATCACAAATAACTCAGGCAACTAGTGCCTGAACTAAGTTTAAGAAAGATACTTAACTCAACCAAGCGAGAATAATACTCTAGAAATGTCATCCCACACGAATCGACCTGCAAACCGCTCAAATCAAGCAATAATCAACTCAAAAATATCAAATAATTTCATAAAAAACAAACTCAAATGATAAAGGTCAAATATTTAATTAAATACTCAAAGTCAACCAAAAAGCCAACGCATAACCGCACCTCGGAATCCGACAAACATACAAATTCCGATAACACATTTAAACATGAGTCCAACCATAATAGTTTTAGAAAAATCCGGCTCCGAATTGATGCTCAAAATTCAATTATGCACTTTAGAGAAGTTTTTACAAAACCCCCCAAATTTTTCTTATAGATTCATCAACCAGATGCCAAAATCAAAGATGGAATTATGTATAATAATCAAATAAAATATACTTACTCTAACTAAAGTGGTGAAAATTCTTTCCAAAATCGCCTAATCCGATCTCCCAATCTGAAAATACCGTAAATTGTGTTCCAAGTCCAAAAATAATATCTTATATATACAGCCCAGCAGTACCTTATGCGATCACAGTTGTACCTTCGTGATCATGATGCCCAAAAGACACACTCCCCCAGGAAATGCTTCGTGAACGCGGCCTGACGCACGCAAATGCGATGGCCAACTAGCCCCAAGCTTCACGAACGCAGATGAACAGTTGCGGGTGGTACATCAGCTGACCTATGACCCCCAACACTCCACAAACACGATCCACTATACGTGAATGCGAAGAACAACAATCCCAGTGTCCGCCCATCGCGAATGGGATGCATAAACCTCCTGTCGTTTTCCAGTACATTACGCGATTGTGACACTCTCTAAGCAATTGCGATGCACACCCTCGGCAATAGAAAACAGAGAAAATCAGCAATCAAACATGAAAGAAAATGGTCTGAAACTCACCCGAGCCCCTTGGGACCCGGTCTGAACATACCAACAAGTCCTAAAACATAACACAAAACCTACTTGAGGCCTCAAATCACACAAAATAACATCAAAACCACGAATCGTATCTCAATTAAAGCTTAATGAACTATTGAAAATTTTCAAATTCCAAACTTACGCCGAATACATCCAAATAATTCGGAATTACTTCAAATTTTGCACATAAGATCCAAATAACATAACGATCATTTTCAACTCCCGGAACAACAATCTGAAATCGATAATGTCGACATCAACTCCCGGTCAAACCTATGAACCTTTCAAATCTTTAAATTGCCAATTTTCGTCAATTAGGGCCAAAACCTTCTAGAAACATCCAAATTTAATCCGGGCATAATAGGAACTATGACAATTTTGGTGAAGTTACAAATTTAAAGAACTTGAGAAATTTTGATTGAATCATGATACATATTACAAAGAAGAAAAAATACTGAATAATCATTCTATGATGAAAATAAAATAACTACCAATTTTGTGTACAAACCTAAGTCCAAAATCACCATCCGGACCTAACAGAACTATCAAAAGACTGATACGAGATCAAATACACAAAAGTCAAACTTGGTCAACCTTCCAATTTAAAACTTCTAAATTGAAAGTCATACTTCCAAATAAATCCCGAATCACTCAAAAACCAAAACGAACTTGCACGCAAGTCATAGCACATCATATGAAGCTATTCAAGACCTCAAACTACCGAATAGATTATTGATGCTCAAAATGGCCAGTTGGATCATTACAGTAAAACTTTGGTCCTTGCAATAATATGTACCATGCATTAAGGACACGCCTAAGAACCTTCACCAATTGACTTTGTATATTTGAAATGCATCCTAGTTGGAGGTAAGGATGTGTGATGCTCATTGAATATATGTTTGTGAAGTCATGTATGATTGCAGTTTGAGATGGTAAAATGAATATAATTTACAAGTATCTGCCCATAATATCCGTTAAAAATGAGTTGAATATATGTCCACTAAAAGCGGGTCAAATATGGGTCAACCCATATTATTCACTCAAAAAAAAAAAACCGCGGGCCGAAAATGGATTTCACCCATTAATGACCTAGTTGGAACGGACCTAATGGATTTTTTAGAATATTTCCTTTGTAGATTTGTCATCTTTGACACCCGTGCTATTGAGATTTTTGATTAGAAGTCCAAACTCAAGCTTCTATTTCTTTTTTGGTTTTATTTTTTGTTTCTTTTCTCTTATGTTATATTTTTTATTTCTTATTTTTGTCATACACCAAAGTCTGATTCTTTACTGGGTGTAATCTTTTATGGCATACATTTTTTTCTTCCTTATGCTAATCTCTTTTTCTTCTTTTTCATAATTGTTTTATTTATTTAGATACAAAAATTAAAATAAGAAAACATCTCGTACATTTTTGGGACAATAAAATCTAATAATATGTATCTGAATTTCAAAGGAAATCGTTACAAAACAAGCTAAGATATTATCTATATAACTAGTCTCTGGACGCGTAGTATACTCCATATAGGATAACCCATATTTCAAGTGCTGAACATAAAATTAAAAGGACACAAGAAGATGTACTCTTTTTAGCTTTAACTATAAAATTGATGTCTATTTTGTAAATAATTAATTAGATACTTCATTATCATTGAAGAAACTGAGGATATTAAGACAAAATTAAAAAAAATAGTAATTTTTAGGTGTATTTACTAAATGTTGATCATGAAATAATGTTGTGAACCTAGCTAACTCTGTACGAGCCTATGTGCTAGAAGAAATGAATGAGGCTGGATCAATTGAGATTATTAGTCTGAGTAAAATATTGGAGAATTTTATTTGGGATCCAGGCCCATTAGTAAATTGTTAAAAAGGGACAAGGGTTTAGTAGGAAGGATAATGCAAATTGTGATGTTGAATATGTTCTCTCTCATGCCTGCTCTGTATAACTTGAAAAGTTTTATTTTGTGTCTCATACAACTGACACTAGTTGTATGAGGCTCCTTTTTGTCTTACAAATTTATGGACCATAATCTTACACCTCTGGGTCCACAAAACTGTTAGACAAAAAAAGTTACCTCGTACAACAAGTGTTGTACCAGCACACAAAATAAAATTTTCCGATTTCCTCATCCCATTCTATACCGGTCTTTATTTCTCACCTCGTTCTTCTTATCAGTTCTTCTATATCATTTCAATTGATATTCCTTGTAATTCTATTTAGTAAGGGAAATACTACAAGTGAGTTTCCTTGTATACGAATTGGTTGTTTCAAATGGAGGACCAAAAAGTACTCAACGCTTTTGTCGATGACTCAATTCGTGATTCAATTCCGGAAATGAAGAATTCGTTTTTTAAGGATTTCGCCGATATTGGTGCGCGGTTAATGGAGGCAGTGAGGAAAAAGGCAACTACATCCATTCCACCCCGAGATCCAGCAATCCACATTTTGGATATACCTACTCTTCGCTAAAAACCAGTTCTAGTAGAATTACGGCGGTTCTATAATGGAAATTCGGAGGCTTGGATTTTACAAGCGGAGAGGTATTTTGAGTTTTACTCCATTGACGAGGAATTTAAACTCTATTTATCATCATCTTACTTACAGCTTGTTTGGATGGTTGTTCTTCATTGTATCGTATTGTATGGTTATCCCAAAATAATGTTTGTTTTGATTGTTTCATTAAAATTAGTTGTATTGTATTGTTAAATCCATTGTTCAGAAACAATGAAAAGTTCCCTTTTTTGAAACAACAGATTTGGTGTGGTGGGATCGTTTTCTATTTTTCTTTCCAATTATGCCATAACTTATTAATCCACAATTTTATTTTACCCTTTACCTTTTTTTTTATTTTAACTCCAAATCTCCAACTTCTAACCTACTTTGTTTTTTTCCAGTACTTCTGTCGCCAACGTTAAAGGTGTTTTGCCGCCTTATATTTTACTTTTTCTCCTACTTTGCTTTTAACTCAATTCTAATTAGTTGTGTTCCTTTGGTTTGCCTTGTTCTGTTTTTTTTTTAAAAATTATTTTATGCATAATTTTTGATAAATTCAATATTTAAATAATTGAGGGTATTTTAGTAAAGAGTACAGTACGATATAGTCAAACCAAACAGCAAAATATTATTTAACAATGGCAAACAATACAATCTATTCAAATATTATATTCATAAAACGATACAGTACAATACAATACATTATAAAACTATGGGAACAATGATCCAAACAGACTGTTAGATGGTGAAGCTTTAGCATGGTTCCAGTGGCTATATCAGAACAAACAATTTGTCAACTGGAAGCATTTTATGGAGAAACTGAAGCTGCATTATCGCAAATGGATTGCCCCAGCTTCAATGGGGAGTTCAACTGATCTCTAATTTTATTTGTTCGAAAATATTAACACACCCAGACACCTATGTAAGTTCTTTAACTTCTAAGAGTCATGTTTCCAACTTCTGTGAGTTTGAATCAATTTTTGAAGATGGAAACTCATAGGTCAAGCATATGTTCGATGAAATGCCTCCAAAAGGCTTCCCCAAAGCAATTAAGGAAATTTTTCGGTTACAGCAGCGTGCCACGACACAGATATAAATACACATGTATCTCACTTTGCAGTTGATTTGGACGATAATCACTCAACTAAAATTTTTGATAAAATGTTACATAGCTGTTTACCCAAAGTATCCGCTGAGGCGCAATCAGATGCTCCAATCAACAATGAAGAAGATACAGACAGAACCAACGGTTTGCTAAAAGTACTCAACGAGATACCGCCGAACATCTCAGTCACTTTGCAACTATGATTTTGGATCATTTTCCTAGCTTGGTCCCATGTTATAAGTTTCATACTGGTCTAACACTTGTTGTACCTATTAATGTCAACTTGGACCATGGTCATATGCTTGATACTTGTTATTGTTGTCATATGTGCGCTTCTCTCTACTTTATGTCTGAAGCAACAATAGGGACTGTCACACCTCCTTTTTACATACTACACCCCGAAGGGTGTTGTAAAGGGAATTTTTCCAATTAAAGGACAATCGAAACGGGATTCGTTTATTAAGAGATTCAGAGTCGCCACTTGGGAGATTTATGGTGTCCCAAGTCACCGGTTGAATCCCGAATCGAGGAAAGGTTTGACTCTATTTAACAGTCCGTGAACCAGAAATTCGGATAAGGAATTCTGTTAACCCGGGAGAAGGTGTTAGGCATTCTCGAGTTCTGTAGTCCTAGCACGGTTGCTCAACTATCATATTTGGCTTATTTATCTGATTTATAACATGCTTTAACTTATGTGCAAATTTTAACCTTTAATCGCTTTTAATTATTTTTAAGGAATTGAACGTCGTTTAAAATATGTTTTTGGATCACGTCACATGAAATGCACCCGAATCCTCGACATATTTTATTCAACGTGTTGGGATTTGTATTTGGGCCGCATGCAATGCACACCCGAATTTAGGAAGGTAAAATTATTAAAGATGTGCCTAAAGAGACTAACGCCTTATTATTTTGGGGAAGGCCGTGAAATTCGATAAACAGTCCGTCCCGAAAACTAAGTATTCTAATCTATACATTTATGAGGGCCCCGCAGCTTGTGCGTTTTATTTGGCGAGGCTCGTCTTATTTATTTTTTAAAAGGATAATCCTAAAGTGACTATATTTTCCTATTAAGTTTGTCTCTAAAATAAAAGAGAAAAGGTCCTAATTAATTTACATGCTTGACAAGCTTGGGCCTCTTATTAGTTATTAGATTACAATAGATGCCACCGGAAAATTACACTCGAACTTGTAAAAATGAAAAATTGTTCCGTGCCTTATTCTTTAAGCAAACTACTAAAGCTGAAATTATAATATGCATACGAGATTGACAAAAATATTAAAACAAACTAACCATTCTCTAATTAACTTAAACTAACAATATTAGATGAATTGAACCGTTGGATTTAACTATGTGTAAAACAAAAGCCATTTTTTGAACTTAATACATCAACGCTTACAAAATGACATCATGCTAACATTAATCACTAACATTAGTTACTAACATTATTCAAATTGCTATTTAAAATGATGTTATTTACTCAAGTG
>MU773031.1:253843-284003 GCA_026770625.1 Nicotiana glauca | reverse complement strand
AACCAGTAAAACCCAACAGCAACACAAACACCCCAGGCAGAACTTGAATTGAACCAAATTTGGTCCCAAAATTCCAATGACACCGTTATACACTCAAACAGACTGATTCTTAAGCTTTCAAAAGAAGTTCTCTCTTAGACTGATTAAGGAAGAACTCACAAGACTGATTTTTTTCGGACCAAAAAAAGACCCTAACTCTATCCTAAGTGCTTTTATTTATCTGCAAAACAGACCCTACCAGCTCTTAAGAGCACTCACACTATTAGAAAAATATTCTTGCCCATAATATTCTCTTACCAGCCCATTACTATTTGTCTTGTTCCCCATTAACCCTTGTCTCTTCTTATTTTAATTCAAAGCATGAGTAACATATTTAATTACATCTTTTAACACCTCCCCATACCACTATGTCTTGTTCCCCACTATGTATTAAATAATACCTTATTTTAATATTATTAGGGCTTAGTGGACAGAGCATTCAACATAAATAATTCAGCAAGTTGTCAATTCCCAAATTACCCCTGAAATTACTGAAATTATTGTTCTACCCCCATCCCCTTCAATCTGTAACACAACTATAAACTAACAAAAACTGATTCCTAATTAAACACCAAATCACTACAGCTATAACCAAATTCCTAATCAAATTCAAATCAATAACTTAACTAGAACTCAAATTAGATCACTTAGCATCAGAACAAAAGGAACAAGCTAATCATATTGGGAACCAATCATGATTGACTCTGACAAACATGAACGAGCAGGGATTTAGTATATAAAAATTACTAAAGGAAATGAGACAATAACAAATAAAATCGAAGAACAAAATAACAGAATTAGTAAATCTTTACAGGAATTGCTCCAACATTTAGTCCATATTCAAGTCAAGATTCACCAACTCACATACATCTATCTACAGCGAACAGATATCAGAACAAGACTTCGAGGCGTTGAGTTCATAACTTATTCTACATAATTTCCCATCTATAACTTAATACATGCTTAACCGATAGCAACCCAACTAGATTTTGCGAGAAGAAGATTAACTTATAGAACGAAAAACTAACAGAACAATAAGACAGAAACCTACCAGTTTAACGGTCGGGTTCGAGCAACAACTAGACCTCGTCGGAAAAAATGGTAACTCCGACGGACAAATTTGAACTCAAAAGACGACTGAAGAAATGAGGACGATTGAAGACGAACAACACTGATGATGACTTGAAGATGAACTCAACGGATATTGAACCAAAATCTCGGACTCGAACCGGAACTAGAAACAAAAGCGAAGGCATTTGGTTCGTTGAGTTCGGAGGTCGTTTGGACGTCGATGGAGGAGCTGGGTGGTTCGTTCATGGTGAGGTTTTGGCTGGAGCTCGCAACTGGAGGGTCGTTGGTTCGAAGAAGAAGAAGGAGGGCCGCCATAGATGTCCAGGGAGGAGCTGGCTGTTCGCGAGGGGTGGTCGTTCATGTGAGGAAGCAGAAGAAGAATCGACGATGCAGCATGGGAAGGAGATGGCGGAACTGGGCTGGTCATTCATTTGGACGTCGCTGGTGGTGGCTGCTTGGTTGTAAGGTTGACGGCTTAGGGTGTTAAAGGGTTCTTAGAGGATTAGGGTTTTTTGTGTTAGGGTGTGCAAGGAAAATGAAATGAAAATGAAGGGGGGTCGTTTGGGTTATGGGGCAGACCGGGTCGGGTTGACCCGGTGGGTTTTGTGTTGGGTTTGTGAGACATTTGGACCAGGTTAATTCAAATCAGAATAAGAGGCCCAATCCGATTTTTTTTTCATATTTTTTGCTCTTATTTTCGTTTATTTGCTCCAAAATTAAACTTAAAGATCCTAAATTACATTACAAGACCTAATTGAATTATCAAAAATAACTAATTAACTCCTACTAATAATTATCCCACTAATTAAATCCTAATTTAAAACGAAGTCACACAATTGGACATTAAATGCTAAAAATACAAAAATACATATTTTTGTGATTTTTCATTTTTGTAAGACAAACTTAATTACTTCTAATTGTAAAAATTAAATCCTAAATGCATATTTTTTTATTTCCATTAATTTAACATATAAACATGCACGCACAAATGCAAACAATAAAAGAAAAATAACATAAAATTCATAACAATTGCAAACGACACAAAACTATTTTATTTTGAATTTTTGGGAGTAGTTCTCATATAGAGCAAAAATCACGTGCTTACAGCTGCCCCTCTTTGTTCGAAAACACGAAGAGCTTTCGTGCAAAGATAAAGTGAGCGAGCGATTTTTGCCCGTTTGAGTACTCCGTGTGAAGCATTTTTTGAAAGATTTGACTGAACCTTTGCTTCAAAAAGTCTCCTACATATACCTGGCTAAAAGGGAATCAGGTCAATGTAGTTCGGGAAGTTTCAGTAGCTGGGACTACCGTGAAGCTGTGATTTCGCTGTTTACTATTGTTGTTGCTGCTGCGGCTACTGCTTGCCAACCTCCGTATTACACCGTGCTAAACAGAAAATAAGAAGCTAGACTAAGCTAGTCTATGAATTACAAAATCTTATCTAGATAGCCAGGCTTGCTCTTGTCGCCTTTCTTTCTTGTTGACTTACTTCCTCTTATGTTTCTTCATTTCTGACTTGACTCGTCGGCCTTTTTTGGTTGCCGAACTTGAATTATAATCTGAAATGACTTCCCTTGTTCTCCAAGTGGGTGCCTGATTGCTAAAACTTGAAATGTATTCCCTTGTTCTCCAGGTGGGCTCCTGATTGCTAAAATTTGAAATATATTCCCTTGTTATCCAGGTGGGCGCCTGATTACTGAACTTGAAATGTATTCGCTTGTTCTCCAGGTGGGCGCCTGACTGCTAAAACTTGAAATGTATTCCCTTGTTCTTCCAGGTGGGTGCCTGATTGCTGAATTGAAATGTATTCCCTTGTTCTTCAGGTGGGCGCCTGATTGCTGAAACTTGAAGTGTATTCCCTTTTTCTCCAAGTGGCTCCTGACTTCAACAAAATAACAAAAAAAGAAAATTTCTTGCCCCAGTTTGGTGGCTGGGCGCGTCATGATACCAAATATTAAATATTTGAAAGCTAAAATTAGAATTGTACTTCCCTTGTTCTCCAGGTGGGCACCTGATTGCTGAACTTGAAATGTATTCCCTCGTTCTCCAGGTGGGCGCCTGATTGCTGAACTTGAAATGTATTCCCTTGTTCTCCAGGTGGGCACCTGATTGCCAAAACATGACATGAACTGTATTCCCTTGTTCTCCAGGTGGGCGCCTGATTGCCGAAACTTGAAATGTATTCCCTTGTTCTCCAGATAGGCGCCTGATTGCCAACACTTGAACTATATTCCCTTGTTCTCCAGGTAAGTGCCTGACTTCAACAAAATAACAAACAAAGAAAATTTCTTGCCCCAGTTTGGTGGCTGGGCGCATCATGTTACCAAATATTAAAAATTTGAAAGCTAAAATTTGATTTGTACTTCCCTTGTTCTCCAGGTGGGCGCCTGATTGCTGAACTTGAAATGTATTCTCTTGTTCTCCAGGTGGGCGCCTGACTGCTAAAAAACTTGAATCGTATTACCTTGTTCTCCAGGTGGGCGCCTAACTGCTAAACTTGAAATGTATTCCCTTGTTCTCTAGGTGGGCGCCTGACTGCTAAAATTTGAAATATATTCCCTTGTTATCCAGGTGGGCGCCTGATTGCTGAACTTGAAATGTATTCCCTTGTTCTTCCAGGTAGGCGCCTGATTGCTGAATTGAAATGTATTCCCTTGTTCTCTAGGTGGGCGCCTGATTGCCGAAACTTGAAATTTATTCCCTCGTTCTCCAGGTGGGCGCCTGATTGCTGAACTTAAAATGTATTCCCTTGTTCTTCCAGGTGGGCGCCTAATTGCTGAATTGAAATGTATTCCCTTGTTCTCCAGGTGGGCGCCTGATTGCTGAAACTTGAAATGTATTCCCTTGTTCTCCAGGTGGGCGCCTGATTGCTGAAACTTGAAATGTATTCCCTTGTTCTCCAGGTAGGCGCCTGACTTCAACAAAATAACAAACAAAGAAAATTTCTTGCCCCAATTTGGCGGCTGGGCGCGTCATGTTACCAAATATTAAAAATTTGAAAGCTAAAATTTGAATTGTACTTCCTTTGTTCTCCAGGTGGGCGCCTGATTGCTAAAATTTGAAATATATTCCCTTGTTATCCAGGTGGGCGCCTGATTGCTGAACTTGAAATGTATTCCCTTGTTCTCCAGGTGGGCGCCTGACTGCTGAACTTGAAATGTATTCCCTTGCTCTCCAGGTGGGCGCCTAATTGCTGAACTTGAAATGTATTCCCTTGTTCTCCAGGTGGGCGCCTGATTGCCGAAACTTGAAGTTTATTCCCTCGTTCTCCAAGTGGGCGCCTGATTGCTAAACTTGAAATTTATTCCCTTGTTCTTCCAGGTGGGCGCCTGATTGCTGAATTGAAATGTATTCCCCTGTTCTCTAGGTGGGCTCCTGATTGCTGAAACTTGAAGTGTATTCCCTTGTTCTCCAGGTGGGCGCCTGACTTCAACAAAATAACAAACAAAGAAAATCTCTTGCCCCAGTTTGGCGGCTGGGCGCGTCATGTTACCAAATATTAAAAATTTGAAAGCTAAAATTTGAATTGTACTTCCCTTGTTCTCCAGGTGGGCGCCTGATTGCTGAACTTGAAATGTATTCCCTTGTTCTCTAGGTGGGCGCCTGACTACCGAAACTTGAAATGTATTCCCTTGTTCTCCAAGTGGGCGCCTGACTGCTATCATTCGAATTATATTCCCTCAACACTCATGTCATCTTCCCTCGAATGTTGGTGATAACACTGCTGGGGAATTATTTACTTACCTGTTGGGGATAAAAATACTGGGGAAATCTCTTTTCTTCCCCTTCTTCTTCTTTTTTTTTTTTAAAAGCTACTTTCTTCAAAAAAAAAATTTAATTTCTCTCAAAACTGTTGAGGACAAAAGTGTTATCAGCTGAGGATAACGTTATTGAGGATAGCGCTGCTGGGGGAATTTTATTCCTTCAAAATCGGTGCTTCATTCTTCAGGAAGCTGCTGGGGATGACACTGGCTTCTTGCTTTTCTGACCACAAGTTTCATCCTTTTTGTTCTGTCCGCTGGGGATATAACTCCTTTCATTGAAACTTGTTGTTTTCTTTCTTTTAACCCTGCTAGGGATAACATCGGTTCTAAACCCATATCCTTCAATACTGGTGTTATTGTTTCTTCCCCAAGCGGATATCTAACTTCCAGAAAAATTTTCAAATGAAAGGAAAATTTTCTGGCCCAGTTTGATAATCTTCCTTGTGGCATGCCTTTCCGCCATCAATGCCATTTCCTTTTCCTGCTTTAAATCAAAGAAAATCTGTTAGTTTAAAACGTGGTGGTTGGTTGTGATGCTCCTGCTGGGTATGGTTCTCCTCCTCTTTCCCTGCTTTGCATTTTCATTATCAAAACTTGTTGGGGATGTTATTATTTGCTGGGGATGATATTCCTGTTGGGGATAGTTTTTCCCTTTCTTTCTTCCCCGCCCTCCTTGACGAATCTTTGTTCACAAGCCTTTCACCGTTGTTTTCCACTGGAATCTTGACCATCCAAATTCTTATGACAGTGACTCTGCTTGAGGATTTTGGATGTTTTACTGATAAACCACTTCCTTCGTTCATCCTTGTCACTGGGAATACCTTTTTTGTTGGGGATATCACTCTTCTTTGTGGCATAGCTAGGGAACTGGCATTTCCCCCGACCTTTGAGTCTCATATGAATCTCCAATTTATGCTCGTCGCTCTCAGCGTCGTTCTCCCTTGATTTGTCCACTGGCCTTGGCCTTGAGGTCTATAACCTTTGATTTCTGCGGGGAATATCCTTCTTGACACTGGTCCATCCCTTTGTCAATCTCATCTTTTTGGGGATATCCTTCTTTACACTGGCCTTGCGCTTATGCCGCTTGGATGTTCTAATCAAATCTCGTCTTGCATAACTGGAAAGCTGATGGCAAATTTTGAAGTCATTTCTAACTTGTTCTGACCAAACAGACTCTACTGGGGAAATTTTTTTGATGAAAGGAGAAAGATAAATTGAACAGAATAAAAGATAAAGGAAGAGGATGCTCTCTAAAAAAGAAAAATTATAAAATAAAAGCCTATCAAATACGGATACCAACTCTAATGGCCATGACATGCACATATAGCCTGTCCTCCGTCGTTAATCTTTCACAATTTCTTTTTGGTGATTTCCACCTGATTCTCAATCTTTATTTGACTTGTAGTGCCCTAAGGGTCTTCACTATCAAGCCTCTCTCATTTTTGTTTTTCTCTCATACCAGGTTAGATAAGATTAAGAATGAAGTTATTCGGGAGAAGGTTGGGGTGGCCCCAGTGGATGAGAAGATGCGGGAAGCGAGGCTCAGGTGGTTCGGGCATGTGCGGAGGAGAAGCCCTGATGCCCCGGTGAGGAGTTGTGAGCGGCTGGCGGTGGTTGGCACAGGGCGAGGCAGAAGGAGGCCTAAGAAGTATTGGGGAGAGGTGATTAGGCAGGATATGGCAATAATGCAGATTTCCGAGGACATGGCCCTTGATAGGAAAGTCTGGAGGTCTAGAATTAGGGTTGTAGGATAGGGGCTTCTAGAGCTTTTCGTACTTCTTTCCTGAGGCTAGGTGTGGTTTGGTAGGGCCCTCCATAGATGTCTTGCGTTTTGTATCGTGCTCCCTATGGTAGTTACTGTTAGGTGTTATTGCATGCCTTTTAATTTACGGTTTTATGTGTAGTTATCTGTTTATGCATTTTCTGCTGGAGTCACTAATGCTCTTTTGTTTTTCCTTTTCTTTTTCTCCTCTTTCTCTTCCCTTTCACTTGAGCTGAGGGTCGATTGGAAACAGCCTCTCTGCCCTTTCGGGTAGGGGTAAGGCATGTGTACGTATTACCCTCCTCAGACCCAATTTTATGGGAATACACTGGGTAGTTGTTGTTGTTGTTGTTGACATTACAATAAAGAGTGTTGAATTCTCTATTCAACTTTCGAAAACAAAAAAGAAAAGACCCCTTTGTTCAAAAGACGCGACAATAGGCGTGAAACAGATACAAAATGAACCAAAATTAAGTGATATCGGAGACCAAGTGAAGGAGTTGGAGGACCTAAGAAACAAAAATTGTGCAATCTCTTTGTAATATGATTTTCCCCCCTCTGTTTCATTTTATCTAAATTAAAAATTATGTTAAAAGATTATGATGCTTTGAAAAAAGAAATTAATTAAAAGATCTACGGCAACATCAGGGTTGTTCTCATGAACTGAATCTTAATTTAGACCACCATACGTAAAATAATTTCAGCAACCTTTTTATTAAATATTTTAATTTTAAGTGTTAGAATCCAAGTTAAAAGGACACAGAAGTGAATTGTGTTTCAAAAAAAAAAAAAATATTCACGGTACTAAAAGCGGAATAATAACGTAGTAACGAGATACGGTAATTAACAAGAACAAAAGAGTGACAACAACACCAAGAATTTCTACGTGGAAAACCCTTCTGAATAAGGAAAAAAGCACGGCCCTGAGAGGAGCAACTGATACCACTATAGAAAGAAATTTTACACTTTGTAAGTCCGAGTAAAATACTCCAAAGACCGATACAACACTCAAAAGAAATAAACATCTTTTGATATTTTTACCTCACTACAATATCGCTCACTCTCTATTTTCTTCACAGACTATTTTCTTATACCCTGCCTGTAAAACCTCACTCTTTCTTTCTAACTCTCAGATATATTTTTCCTCTAAGATTGGTGGGTAAAGATGAGTAGGTAGAGCCTCACTCTCTTACGCCTACTACATTTGACATTACCTTCTTGTAACGACCCGACCCAACACTGTGTGAATATTGTCCGCTTTGGGCCTAACCCGCACGGATTTGTTCTCAGGATCATTGTTACCCCCATAACGCGTCCACACATGTAAGTCCAAGCCTTACTAATATAGCCAAGGACTCCCCCTCTCATTTCCGATGTGGGATACTACGAGCTACAGTGCCATTGTCACCACTGCACTCACCCCACCAACAAGGACACAACGTCCTCGTTGTGGGTACCCGACCCATCGTACACTGGAGAGTCGGCTCTGATACCAACTATAGCAACCCAGCCCAACACTATGTGAATATTGTCCGCTTTGGGCCTAGCCCGCACGGATTTGTTCTCAGGGACATTGTTACCCCCAAAACGCGTCTACACATGTAAGTCCAAGACTTATAATATAGCCCAAGACTCCCCCTCTCATTTCCGATGTGGGATACTGCGAGCTACAGTGCCATTGTTACCACTGCACACTTGTCACGACCCAAACCTCGCTCCGATTGTGATGGCGCCTCTCGTGAAGACAAGGCCAGCCAACCAACTCAAATTGCCTTTTCAAAAATAGTTAAACATGAATACGCAGTCTAATTATGATTTTATAATAATAATTAATGGAAGTACTACCCAAACACAGCCCAAACCGGGGTGTCACAAGTCACGAGCATCTATAAGAATCTAACTACAACTACAAGGCCTGTAATATACAGAATAGGATTTGGAATCAAAGGAAGAAATACGGTGTCGCAAACGCTGGCTGTCACCTTGCTCAACTCTGATAACTAAATCTCCAACCAACTCGAAAACCCGCTACCGGGTGATCAGATACCTGCATCTGCACATGAGTTGCAGGGAGTAAAGTGAGTACTCCAACTCAGTGAGTAATAAAGGTAAATAATAACTGAGAAGTAAGAAATCCCGTATAACAGATTATCATACTGTATAGAACCAGTGAAAACTCTTTTTCAGAAAACAGTGAAGTTGTGAAATCTTTAGAGAAATATTTTAGCTCAGTTTAAAACCTCTTTTGAAAATGTCTTTTCAACAGTTATACAAATGAATGCAAAACAATAGTGCAGATAAGCACAGAAATTTGCCCCTCGGGCACAACACTTAATTATCAGATAATGCCAGGCAATTAGGTAGATATTTCATGAAGTGGCACAGACAACAGATAATGGCAGACAAATGAAATCAAGTAAACACATAGAACAATACAAATACCGCTGCGGCGTGCAGCCCGATCCACACTGCGGCGTACAGCCCGTTCCATTTATCGTCGATAGCGCTCACTGGGGGTGTGTATAGACTCTGGAGGGGCTTCTACAGCCCAAGCGCAATATCAACCCATCTGATGGCATATAAAACAAGGCCTGAAAGCCTTATCACATCACGCTCGAGGCCTAAAAGCCTCCTCACATAACACTCGAGGCCTGAAAGCCTCCTCACATCATGTGCAAGGCCTGAAAGCCTCCTCACATCACGCCCAAGGCCTGAAAGCCTCAATCAGTCGAGAAAACCTCATAAGCCCTTCGGGCATCAATAAAATGTAGTGCTCAGCACAAACAATAGTGAAAATATCAATTTAAGTCTCAAAATTTGATTGAAGTGGTTGAATTTGTAAAACAGTATAATCAACAGGACTGAGTTCAAAAAATGTATCAAAATAGTGAGGTAACATTGATAACAATTCCCGAAGGATTCAAATAATTAGCATTTAAGCCCAAATCATGGCAATAAGCACAAATCATGATGATAAACAAAACAATTCAATCAAATACTCGGTAAAATATCAAACGAGACGGATCAAGTCGCAATCCCTAATGGTGCTCTACCCCGCGCTCGCTTTCCGGCGTGCAAGTCACCTCAATACATCACTACGATGTGCAAATTCGGGGTTTCAAACCCTCAGGATATCATTTACAATCATTAATCACCTCGAACCGGTGAAATCTCTAGCTCTGATGCTTTTGACCCTCAAATCGGCCTCCACGTGCGTCGAATCTATCCAAAATCAGAACGAATACATCACAATAGGCTAAGGGAACATGACCCATTCGAAAAGAATCGAAAAACATCGAAAATCATGAAATTGGCAAAACCTGAGCCCCGGGCCCACTTCTCGAAACTTAGAAATTTTTACATCAATAGATTCCTTATCTCCTCACGAGTTCATAAATACCAATAACTCTCAAATCCGAGCTCAAATGACCCATCAAATCCCAATTTGAAATAACAAAACTCAAGCCCTACATCATCAATTTTAGGCTTAATTTCCATGAATTTCAAGGTTAATTTAACATAATAATCATGTTTTCAACTCATAAAACTTACCTCCAGTCAATCCCAGTTGAAACCCTCTTCAATTGCTCCCAAAAAGCTCTCAAGATGCTCAACAATGGAGGAAAATAACTTAGGCTCGCAGATGAAATATCATTAAAACCCATTCTACCCATACCTTATTTCCGTTTCTGCGGCTTCCACGCCGCATATGCGATACCACTTCTGCGGTCTTTCCCTTCGCTTCTGCAGAAAAATCACTTAACGCCCCTGGCCGCATCTACGGTCAAAGCCCGCATCTGCGGCTTCCGCTTTTGCGGAACAGGCTCCGTATTTGCGGATTCCACTAATATCCCGAATACCGCTTCTGCGGTCCAACAGTTGCATCTGCGACTTCGCAGATGCGGTCCCCACTCCGCATTTGTGGTCCCTGACGAGCCTTCACAAAACCGCACCTGCGGCCCTTTATCTCGCATCTGCGAAACCGCTTCTGCGGTCCCATTAACCTGAAATTTTGCACACACATCCAAAATCACCTAACGAAGCTACAGCAACTCTCGGAATCCCATTCCGACCCTCGGATCAAAATCTCACCTATCAACCGGAAATCGCCAAAATGCTAACTTCGCTAATTCAAGCCTAATTCTATACCGGACCTCCAAAATAAATTCCGATCACACTCTTAAGTCACAAATCATCCCCCGAAGCTAACCGAATTACCGAAAATCGCATCCGAACCCTCTAACTCAATAGTCAACATCCGGTTGATTTTTCCAAACCAAGCCTTCCTTAAAGAGACTAAGTGTCTCATTTTCTACCAAAACCAATCCAAATCAACTCTAACACACCAAACACTGATAATGAAACGTGAAAAGGCATAAAATGAGGGAAACGGAGCGGTAACTCATGAGACGACAGGTCAGGTCGTCACATCCTTCCTAACTTAAACAAACGCTCGTCCTCGAGCGTACCCAGAGTTGTTCTAGAAGCCAACCAATAGCTGAATAACCTTACCAAGCATATACCCGAGGGTGATCCCATGTCACTCTATCTCGCATAGGTCTGTTAACACAATATAGCTGAAATTCTACAATCCATCTAGTCCACAAACCATAGAACCACATTGCACTTTCCGAAATCATACACAAGATCAGAACCTCACATCTATATTCAGAATAAGCCCAAACCAGCTGTAATAACCCATACCTGCCACTTCAGGTGCAATCATATGATATACCACATAACCTAGACACTCAGAACGATAACTTCTATTCACAGTAGTTGCCCATAACATCCGAATACTGGTAGAAAACCTCTTATCAACTAAGGTCTTATTCTAACACTTTCATATACTGCCAACGATAAATGAAACACGCAATAAACTGTAGCCATGTCTCAGATCAACCATTCATGAAGCCACTTCCCTTTTGTCTAACACCACAGCAGATTCCGAGCCAAACCTCGATATTAGCCTTCCGACAAGCTAAAATCCAATCCGTTCGTATTCATTAGTAACCCCAACGATCACCTCAAATCCAACACACCACTCTGGTGGTATGACACCTCAATAGAGGCCTAAGCCACAACTTGCATAATACGTGCACCAATAAGAACGGTCTGAACATAAGTCATGAAAAACGACTCAGACGAAATAACTGTACCTCAAGCTCATCAGTACCATCATAACACAAGGCTGAGACCCCGTCTCACATCATAGAAATAGAACACCCGAATCTACCCCCAAAGGTCATATCTCCACTTGGCTTCGCCACAATGCGCGATCCTATCCAAATAATGTTACACATGAAACACCTCAAGTCACTATGCTCAAAATCGATAGCCACGCACAATTTGATGTCTGGAACCAAAGCAATTCATTACACCCATGGTGAAACAAATAACATATGCCACGCAAGCCTGATAGAACATAACTGGTACGTCAATCACCGAGCAATATCCAATTACTCTTCCCGCTCGACTTTCACTATGAATCCCAATAGAACCGCACTACATGTGCCCATAACTAACAAATCATAACGTCTCACAGCACAGAAAAGCAACTCATAGATCCCCCCCAGATCACTAACAAATTCAATAACGATAGAATCAACCTATCCTTCAACAATACAATTTGGGGCCAACCAAGCCAACTCAAGCTAAATACGTAGCCACATCGGCCTGTCTACGAACTCATTACCAAGGAATCCTGAAGCTGCTCCTTCCACTACTATAACTCCTGTCAGAACCGTACGATACGGTGCCCGGCACCAAATCAATACCGAAATCTGCAACCTCGCCCGACGACATACCCGACCACAAGAAATACATCTGAAAAGTGCCTCAACACCGGAGCTGAATCAAGTAGAAACTTCTGCACCGACATCCATCACGTAGGCCCAATTAAGAAAAGAAATTCTTCCCAGTCGTCCGCTTAATCTTTGAAATATAAACCGCTCTGCGAGAACATAATCCAATGCACCTTGCCACTCAGCCCGTGGCATTTTCGGCATAGCCCATAGCATAATAGCCTAGAATAACCCAACACTGAGATAGCCAGTCTACACCCCAATATCATATCCAAAATCTAACATACCAAGCAAAGAAAGATCCACTCGGGCTCCAAATCCCAAGAACCGCTAACCGGTGCCGATAGACACTATCCACAACCACTGCATAGCCTGAACATGAGAACTCCCAGTCTCCAACTCCGTATAGCACACGAATCACCATACCTAATCCCAAATTCCACCGTATGAATACATATCACACCTCAAGTACCCAATCATTCCACGAAAGATATTCTAAAATTCCCCTGTGCCATCAAACAAACTCAGATATCAGCAGTCGATCTAACAAGAAAGTGCCACAATACTAACGAAGTATCATTAGTTAAGTCACATTACCCCTTTTCGAGAAAAATACTCTCGTCAAATCACTTCCATTTAGCAGTACCATTTCCTTGATTATCTGAGGCTACCCGTTGCCTAGGAGTCTTATGAACTTCTTTTCAGAACTGAAATAAAACCTCGAACATGCCAGTCTCGGTCCTCTATAACATACCGCATATACCATACCATCCAAGGATAAAATGAGAACTTTTACCTCCCTTCCGCACCACAGACATCGACACACCCAACTAGTCCAGAACTTCCATTGATCCCATCTAGGAGAAAAATCATTACACACTCCATGCTCCGCATTTCCATAGAAAATATATATCTCCAAACCACAATGAAACCCAACAAGAATTCTCCCCCCCCCCACCCCAATTCCATTTGCACAAGCTAAACTGTCATGACTGAATCCTTCTAACTAGACCAGACTAAACAAGCTGCCAGAACTCAAGAGCTTTGCTGCAAAATACCTGTAAGGGCTCATTACCTTGAACACATACAAAGAAATTAATCATATCCTTACCATACCGATTCGGTCTACTGCCCAGCTATTCCATATATCTAATTTCCCTTCTGATTCATCATCAACTTGATATTCCCTCTTGTTGTAGCTCCACAATGCCTCAACCCAGGCTTACAACAAGAGACCCAAGCATAAGACCACACTGTTTAAGACCCATAAGCCATTGAATACTCTCTCAAATATTCCCAGAAACACCACATTCCAAAATACTTTACTCTGAAGAACTTCCTGCAAATCTAAATCTGTTACCTTTACTTTCTAGATACTGATACATAGAATCCCATAATTAACATATAAATACCACAAGTCTTGACCTTTTTCCAATGAAAACACAGTCTCTAACCACATACACAACCTTAAGATACCCGATTGTTCCCTGTATAATCTTGAACACATTAGAACCATTCTCAAAAGTCATTCACTCTTATTCAAACTGCAAATTACCTGACCTAACGAACAGAACCACTCGTGCATTATTGGCACTCCAATACCGCAAAATGAGATCCTCATCCCAATACAACCAAGCAACTCCCTGCTCTATGCACCGAGAATTCTTTACCAACAACAACTATAGACACTCCGTGATTCTCATACCCTATAGAACATAATATAACCTTTGTCAAAATTCTGCTTCACTCTTGCCATCCTCGGCTCAATTTCCACAACCATAACTGATTCGCTAGCATTCCTCAAATCGGAACCAACATAGCACATAACCGTGCAATCAGCTAATCAACAGCAACATCCCCAACTTGGCTCAAAGTCGTATATAATGACACACTCAATAACCCATAATACCTTTACTCTAATGATGCCACAACATCATAGTGAGATTAAACTCAAATCATCTACAAGTTTGCGAAAACACAGGTCATCTAGTACTATAATCCTCTGCAAATCTCGCATTCGTCCCCACGTCAGTTGAGTCCACTCTCTTAAGCAACCTAAATTTTTTTTAAATTTCAACACGTACTTTTCGATTACACATGAGATCTTCTAACACACACCTAGGGATCATACCACTTAAGAACACTCCGCAGGAGAAAACCCACCTGCCTCGCCTCAATTTAACATTTCTGCATACTTTCCACCGTCATACATGTTACACAGTCATTTAGTCTTCCTGGGTATGATCTCATACTGCCACATAAAATGCACTTCACTCCCCAACTAAGAGACACTATTCTTCACGCGCCCATAATTCGGGCTACACATTAAATCACAATAGGAATCGAACACTTAACAGTTCATCTATTATCCGGTAGACTTCTTCATCACTACCAAGTCATATAGGTACATCTCGCAGTGCTAACATACTCATCACATGGATATCCAACCTCTGTTCCCGCTAATAGGGACAATACCGAACATGTAAGTTCAAAACACTTGCTCACACAATCAGCACCTCGGTGCTCAAGCCATAGGCAAAGATTCGGCCTCAAGTCCTCCAGACTGGCCCAATATAAACTCACAGAGATTACATCTCGCCCCTCGATCGGGGAATCACAAGCCATCAAGGCACATCTGATACTGAGCGCTCATGCGCGCATACAAATGCGTGAAAGGAATTTTCAGGAGTTTCTTTTCAAGTTGAATCAAGGACGCACGATAAAAATTCGAGAATGTGAAGTTTTCTTAAAGGTTCTACAGCCTCTCGAGGATAAATACAGACGTCTCCGTACCGATCCACGAGACTCTACTAAAACTGCTCATGACTTGTGAGACCTCATAACCTAGGCTCTAATACCAACTTATCATGACCCAAAACCCCGCTCCGATCGTGATGGCGCCTCTAGTGAAGACAAGGCTAGCCAACCAACTCAAATTTCCTCTTCAAAAATAGTTAAACATGAATACGCAGTCTAAATATGATTTTATAATAATAATTAATGGAAGTACAACCCAAACATAGCCCAAATCGGGGTGTCACAAGTCACGAGTATCTATAAGAGTCTAACTACAACTACAAGGCCTGTAATATACAGAAAAGTATTTGAAATCAAAGGAAGAAATGCGGTGCCGCGAATGCTGGTGGTCACCTTGCTCAACTCTGATAACTAAATCTCCAACCAGCTCGAAAACTAGCTACCGGATGATTAAATATCTGCATCTGCGCACGAGGTGCAAGGAGCAAAGTAAGTACTCCAACTCAGTGAGTAATAAAGGTAAATAATTACTGAGCACTAAGAAATCACGTATAACATATCATCATGCTGTATAGAAGCAATGAAAAATCTTTTTCAGAAAATAGTGAAGCTGTGAAATCTTTAGAGAAACATTTTAGCTCAGTTTAAAACCTCTTTTGAAAATTCTTTTTCAACAGTTACGCAAATGAATGCAAAACAATAGTGCAGATAAGCACAGAAATCTGCCCCTCGGGCACAACACTTAAGTGTCAGATAATGCCAGGCAATCAGGTAGATATTTCATGAAGTGGCACAAACAACAGATAAAGGCAGACAAATGAAATCAAGTAAACACATAGAACGGTACAAATACTGCTACAGCGTGCAACCCGATCCATGCTGCGGCATGCAACCCATTCTATTTATCATTGACAGCGCTCACCGGAGGTGTGTACAGACTCTGGAGGGGCTCCTATAGCTCAAGAGCAATATCAAGCCATCTCGTGGCATATAAAAAAAAGGCCTGAAAGCCTTCTCACATCACACTTGAGGCCTGAAAGCCTCCTCACATCACGCTCAAGGCCTAAAAGCCTCACACAGTCCAAAAAAACTCATAAGCCCGACCGGGCATCAATAAAATGTAGTGCTCAGCACAAACAACAGTGAAAATATCAATTTAAGTATCAAAATTCGATTAAAGTGGTTGAGTTTGTAAAATAGTATAATCAACATGACTGAGTTCAAAGAAGGTATCAAAATAGTGAGGTAATAGTGATAACAATCCCCGAAGGATTCAAATTATCGGCATTTAAGCCCAAAACATGGCAATAAGCCCAAATCATGATAATAAACAAAACAGTTTAGTCAAATACATGGTAAAATATCAAACGGGACGGATCAAGTCGCAATCCCCAAAGGTGCTCTACCCCACGCTCTCTATCCGGCATGCAAGTCACCTCAATAAAACACTACGATGTGCAAATCCGTGATTTCAAACCCTCAGGATATCATTTACAATCATTACTCACCTCGAATCGGTAAAATCTCTAGCTCGCGATGCCTTTGACCCTCAAATCAGCCTCCACGCGTGTCGAATCTATCCAAAATCAGAACGAATACACTACAATAGACTAAGGGAACATGATCCATTCGAAAAGAATCGAAAACATCGAAAATCATAAAATTGGCAAAACCTGAGCCCCGGGCCCACTTCTCAAAACTCAGAAATTTTCACATCAATAGATTCCTTATCTCCTCACGAGTTCATACATACCAAGAACTCTCAAATCCGAGCTCAAATGACCCATCAAATCCCAATTTGAAATACCAAAATTCAAGCCTTAGATCAACAATTTTAGGCTTAATTTCCATGAATTTCTAGGTTAATTTCACATAATAATCATGTTTTCAACTCATAAAACTTACATCCAGTCAATACCAGTCGAAACCCTCTTCAATTGCTCCCAAAAAGCTTTCAAGATGTTCAACAATGGAGGAAAATCACTTAGGCTTGCGAATGAAATATCTTTAAAACCCATTCTGCCCATACCTTATTTCCGCCTCTGCGGCTTCAACGCCGCATATGCGATATCGCTCCTGCGGTCTTTCCCTTTGCTTCTGCGGAAAAATCACTTAACTCCCCTGGCCGCATCTGCGGCCAAATCCTGTATCTGCGGCTTCCGCTTTTGCGGATCAGGCTCCGCATTTGCGGATTCCACTAACATCCCGAATACCGCTTCTGCGACTCCACATATGCGGTCCTCACTCTGCATCTACGGTCCCTGACGAACATTCACAAAACCGTACTTGCAGCCCTTTATCTCATATCTGCGGAACCGCTTATGCGGTCCCATTCCCGCAAAAACGAAAATACCAGAAGCAACAACCCTTTTAACATGCAAAAACTCCAAAACTCACCGTTTAACAACCCGAACTCACCCCGAGGCCCCCGGGACCTCAACCAAAAGCATCAATGCATCCTACAACGTCATTCAAACTTGTTCCATTCATAAAAACACATCCAACAACACAAAAATCCTCATTTCTCATCGAATTCAAGCCTAAGTTCTTCTAAAACTTTCGAAACACGCATTCGATCAAAAACCTAACCAAATAACCTCCGAATAATCTGAAATTTTGTACACACATCCAAATATTCTAATGAAGTTACAACAACTCTCGGAATTCCATTCCGACCCTCGGATCAAAATCTCACCTATCAATCAGAAATCGCCAAAATGCTAACTTCGCCAATTCAAGCCTAATTCTACACTGGACCTCCAAAATAAATTCTGGATCTTAAGTTATAAATCATCCCCTGAAGCTAACCGAATCACCAAAAATCGCATCCAAACCCTCTAAATCAATAGTCAACATTTGGTTGACTTTTCCAAAATAAGTCTTCCTTAAAGAGACTAAGTGTCTCATTTTCTACCAAAACCAATCCAAATCAACTCTAACACACCAAATACTAATAATGAAATATGAAGAAGCATAAAATAGGGGAAACAAAGCGGTAACTCATGAGACGACAGGTCGGGTCGTCACATTTCTGCACGCCTACCGACTTTGACACAAAAAAAAGAAAGAAACGTGGGTTGGTGATAATAAAGGAAGAAACTTTCTTCCTTGATTTATGAGATGAAGGCTGCCAACTTTGAAAAACAACCAACAAAGAAGAAAATTCTTCCTTAAAGAATAGGATGGACCCCACAAATTGAGTGATAATCGACAAGATCAAAATATTATTTTGTATCTACGAGTATGTGTTTCTCTTTCTCCTTCACCAACACCGAGCATATACTAACCTCTGGAAAAAAATTGAAAAGGGGAAAATACAAATGTGAAAGAAATGAAATCATTAGGGTGTGTTAACTTTAACTCCGATGATATATGGTTGGTGTCTCTCTACCGTAATAAAAAAAATTGAATTTATATATTGGAATTGAAACTTCTGAGCCGATGGTTTATTGGAAAAAAACAACATTTTTACCTCCACAAGTAGGGAAAAGTTATGTACATACTATCCTCCTCAGATTTCACTATGTAAGATTATACTAGGTTTGTTGTTGTTATTGTTATTGTTGAATATTGGGATTAAAAAATCTTTTGGTAGAAAGCGGTTTACGATTTTTTCTAGGTATGCGCTGCATAAATTCGAGTTAGTTGATAAACTATCTTCAAATGTTTAAACAAAAAAAAGTTTTAATATAAATTATTCGTGTGTATTAGAAAGAATAAATAGAAAGAATATGTGATGACCCGACTAGTCGTCTCATAAGTTACCGCTCCATTTCCCCCATTTCTATTTCTTTATGCTTCGTTATCCGTGTTTTATGTGATCAAGTTGATTAGTTTGCGCCTTTCTTCAAAATATGTGAAAATGGGCGTGAAACGGATACAAAATGAACCAAAATTAAGTGATCTCGGATGTAAAGTACTACTTTCTGCAACCAAAAAAAAAATAACAACAATAATAAAAAGAAGACCACTGATATTGCAATAAAGAGTGCTGAATTCTCTATTCATCTTTCGGACACAAAAAAGAAAAAATCCCTTTGTTCAAAAGACGCGAAAACGGGCGTGAAACGGATACAAAATGAACCAAAATTAAGTGATATCGGAGACCAAGTGAAGGAGTTGGAGGACCTAAGAAACAAAAATTTCTGCAATCGCTTTGTAATATGGTTTATCCCCCCTCTATTTTATATTATCTAAACTAGAAATTGTGTTAAAAGATTATGATGCGTTGAAAAAAGAAATAAATTAAAAGAACTACGGCAATAGTAGGGTTGTTTCTCAGGAACTGAATCTTAATTTAGACCACCATACGTTAAAGAATTTCGGCAACATTTTTATTAAATATTTTAATTTTAAGTGTTAGAATCCTAGTTAAAAGGACAAAAGTGAATTGTGTTTGGAAAAAAGAAATAAAATTTACGGTACTAAAAGCGAAATAATAACGTAGCAACGAGATACAGTAATTAACAAGAATAAAAGAGTGTCAACAACACTAAGAATTTTTACGCGAAAAATCCTTCTGAATAAGGGAAAAACCACGACCTTGAGAGGAGCAACTGATATCACTATAGAAAGGAATTGTATACCTTGTAGGTCCGAGTAAAATACTCCAAAGACTACTACAACACTCAAAAGAAATAACCATCTTTTAATATTTTTACCTCACTATAATATCGCTCACTCTCTATTTTCTTCACAGACTATTATCTTATACCCTGTCTGTGAAACCTCACTCTTTCTTTCTAACTCTCAGATATATTTTTCCTCTAAGATTGGTGGGTAGAGATGAGTAGGCAGAGCCCCACTCTCTTATTACCACCACATTTGACATTGCCTTCTGCACGCCTACCGAATTTGACACACAAAAAATAAAGAAACGTGGGTTGGTGCTAATAAAGGAAGAAAATTTCTTCCTTGAATTATGGGATGATGGCTGCTAGCTTTGAAAAACAACCAATAAGGAAGAAAAGAATTCCTTAAATAATGGGATGGACCTCACAAATTGAGTGATAATCGACAAGATCAAAATATTATTTTGTATCTATGAGTATGTGTTTCTCTTTCTCCTTCACCAACACCGAGCATATACTAACCTCTGAAAAAAAATTAAAAAGGGAAAAATACAAATGTGAAAGAAATAAAATCATTAGGGTGTGTTACTTTAACTCCGGTGATATATGGTTGGTGTTTCTCTACCTTAATAAAAAAAATTAAATTTATATATTGGAATTGAAAATTCTGAGCCGATGGTTTATTGGATACAATATTTTTACCTCCACAAGTAGGGAAAAGTTGCGTACATATCATCCTCTTCAGATTTCACTATGTAAGATTATACTAGGTTTGTTGTTGTTATTGTTATTGTTGAATATTGGGATTAAAAAATCTTTTGGTAGAAAGCGGTTTACGATTTTTTCTAGGTATGCGCTGCATAAATTCGAGTTAGTTGATAAACTATCTTCAAATGTTTAAACAAAAATAAAGTTTTAATATAAATTATTCGTGTGTATAAGAAAGAATAAATAGAAAGAATATGTGACGACCCGACTAGTCGTCTCATAGGTTACTGCTCAATTTCACCCATTTATTTTTTTTTATACTTCGTTATCCGTATTTTATGTGATCAAGTTGATTAGTTTGCGCCTTTCTTCAAAATATGTAAAAATGGGCGTGAAACGGATACAAAATAAACCAAAATTAAGTGATCTCGGATGTAAAGTACTACTTTCTGTAACAAAAAAAAAAATAATAACAATAATAAAAAGAAGACCAATGATATTGCAATAACGAGTGCTGAATTCTCTATTCATCTTTCGGAAACAAACAAGAAAAAACCCCTTTGTTCAAAAGACGTGAAAATGGTCGTGAAACGCATACAAAATGAACCAAAATTAAGTGATATCAGAGACAAAGTGAAGGAGTTGGAGGACCTAAGAAACAAAAATTTCTGCAATCGCTTTGTAATATGGTTTATCCCCCCTCTATTTTATATTATCTAAACTAGAAATTGTGTTAAAAGATTATGATGCGTTGAAAAAAGAAATAAATTAAAAGAACTACGGCAATAGTAGAGTTGTTTCTCAGGAACTGAATCTTAATTTAGACCACCATACGTTAAAGAATTTCGGCAACCTTTTTATTAAATATTTTAATTTTAAGTGTTAGAATCCTAGTTAAAAGGACAAAAGTGAATTGTGTTTGGAAAAAAGAAATAAAATTTACGGTACTAAAAGCGGAATAATAACGTAGCAACGAGATACAATAATTAACAAGAATAAAAGAGTTTCAACAACACTAAGAATTTTTATGCTGAAAACCCTTCTCAATAAGGGAAAAACCACTACCTTGAGAGGAGCAACTAATATCACTATAGAAAGGAATTGTATACCTTGTAGGTCCGCGTAAAATACTCCAAAGACCACTATAACACTCAAAAGAAATAACCATCTTTTAATATTTTCACCTCACTACAATATCGCTCACTCTCTATTTTCTTCACAGACTATTATCTTATACCATGTCTGTGAAACCTCACTCTTTCTTTCTAACTCTCAGATATATTTTTCCTCTAAGATTGGTGGGTAGAGATGAGTAGGCAGAGCCCCACTCTCTTATGACCACCACATTTGACATTGCCTTCTGCACGCCTACCGAATTTGACACACAAAAAATAAAGAAACGTGGGTTGGTGCTAATAAAGGAAGAAAATTTCTTCCTTGAATTATGGGATGATGGCTGCTAGTTTTGAAAAACAGCCAATAAGGAAGAAAAGAATTCCTTAAATAATGGGATGGACCCCACAAATTGAGTGATAATCGACAAGATCAAAATATTTTTTTGTATATACGAGTATGTGTTTCTCTTTCTCCTTCACCAACACCGAGCATATACTAACCTTTGGAAAAAAATTAAAAAGGGAAAAATACAAATGTGAAAGAAATGAAATCATTAGGGTGTGTTAACTTTAACTCCGGTGATATATGGTTGGTGTTTCTCAACCTTAATAAAAAAAATTGAATTTATATATTG
The DNA here is from genome assembly GCA_026770625.1 of Nicotiana glauca. Classification (NCBI taxonomy): domain Eukaryota; kingdom Viridiplantae; phylum Streptophyta; class Magnoliopsida; order Solanales; family Solanaceae; genus Nicotiana; species Nicotiana glauca. Next base: position 261,777 of record MU773031.1, on the reverse strand, counting down.
GGATTGAAAATTCTGAGCCGATGGTTTATTGAAAAAAATATTTTTACCTCCACAAGTAGGGAAAAGTTGCGTACATACTATCCTCCTCAGATTTCACTATGTAAGATTATACTAGGTTTGTTGTTGTTATTATTATTGTTGAATATTGGGATTGAAAAATCTTTTGGTAGAAAGCGGTTTACGATTTTTTCTAGGTATGCGCTGCATAAATTCGAGTTAGTTGATAAACTATCTTCAAATGATTAAACAAAAAAAAAGTTTTAATATCAAATATTCGTGTGTATTAAAAAGAATATGTGACGACCCGACTAGTCGTATCATAAGTTACCACTCCATTTCTGCCATTTCTATTTCTTTATGCTTCGTTATTCGTGTTTTATGTGATCAAGTTGATTAGTTTGCGCCTTTCTTCAAAATATGTGAAAACGGGCGTGAAACGGATGCAAAATGAACCAAAATTAAGTGATATCGGATGTAAAGTACTACTTTCTGCAACAAAAAAAAAATAACAACAATAATAAAAAGAAGACCACTGATATTGCAATAAAGAGTGTTGAATTCTCTATTCATCTTTCGGAAACAAAAATGAAAAAACCCCTTTGTTCAAAAGATGCGAAAATGGGCGTGAAACGGATACAAAATGAACCAAAATTAAGTGATATCGGAGACCAAGTGAAGGAGTTGGAGGACCTAAGAAACAAAAATTTCTACATTCGCTTTGTAATATGGTTTATCCCCCCTCAATTTTATATTATCTAAACTAGAAATTGTGTTAAAAGATTATGATGCGTTGAAAAAAGAAATAAATTAAAAGAACTACGGCAATAGTAGGGTTGTTTCTCAGGAACTGAATCTTAATTTATACCACTATACGTTAAAGAATTTCGGCAACCTTTTTATTAAATATTTTAATTTTAAGTGTTAGAATCCTAGTTAAAAGGACAAAAGTGAATTGTGTTTGGAAAAAAGAAATAAAATTTACGGTACTAAAAGCGGAATAATAACGTAGCAACGAGATACAGTAATTAACAAGAATAAAAGAGTATCAACAACACTAAGAATTTTTACGCGGAAAACCCTTATGAATAAGGGAAAAACCACGACCTTGAGAGGAGCAACTGATATCACTATAGAAAGGAATTGTATACCTTGTAGGTCCGAGTAAAATACTCCAAAGATCACTACAACACTCAAAAGAAATAACCATCTTTTAATAGTTTCACCTCACTACAATATCGCTCACTCTCTATTTTCTTCACAGACTATTATCTTATACTTTGTCTGTGAAACCTCACTTTTTCTTTCTAACTCTCAGATAAATTTTTCCTCTAAGATTGGTTGGTAGAGATGAGTAGGCAGAGCCCCACTCTCTTATGACCACCACATTTGACATTGCCTTCAGCATGCCTACCGAATTTGACACACAAAAAATAAAGAAACGTGGGTTGGTGCTAATAAAGGAAGAAAATTTCTTCCTTGAATTATGGGATGATGGCTGCTAGCTTTGAAAAACAACCAATAAGGAAGAAAAGAATTCCTTAAATAATGGGATGGACCCCACAAATTGAGTGATAATCGACAAGATCAAAATATTTTTTTATATATACGAGTATGTGTTTCTCTTTCTCCTTCACCAACACCGAGCATATACGAACCTCTGGAAAAAAATTGAAAAGGGGAAAATATAAATGTGAAAGAAATGAAATCATTATGGTGTATTAACTTTAACTCCGGTGATATATGGTTGGTGTTTCTCTACCTTAATAAAAATATTAAATTTATATATTGGGATTGAAAATTCTGAGCCAATGGTTTATTGAAAAAAATATTTTTACCTCCACGAGTAGGGAAAAGTTGGGTACATACTATCCTCCTCAAATTTCACTATGTAAGATTATACTAGGTTTGCTGTTGTTATTGCTATTGTTGAATATTGGGATTGAAAAATCTTTTGGTAGAAATCGGTTTACGATTTTTTCTAGGTATACCCTGCATAAATTCGAATTACTTGATAGACTATCTTCAAATGTTTAAACCAAAAAAAGTTTTAATGTAAATTATTCTTGTGTATTAGAAAGAATAAATAGAAAGAATATGTGACGACCCGGCCAGTCGTCTCATAAGTTACCGCTCCGTTTTTCCTATTTCTATTTCTTTATGCTTCGTTATCCGTGCTTTATGTGATCAAGTTGATTTGTTTGCGCCTTTGTTCAAAAGACGCGAAAATGGGCATGAAACGGAACAAAATGAACCAATATTTAGTGATCTCGGATGTAAAGTACTAATTTTTGCAACCAAAAAAAATAACAACAATAATAAAACAAGACCACTGACATTGCAATAAAAAGTGCTGAATTCTCTATTCAACTTTCGGAAACCAAAAAGAAAAGACCCCTTTTTTCAAAAGACGCGAAAATGGGCGTTTCAAAATGAACCAAAATTAAGTGATCTCGAAGATCAAGCGAAGGGGTTGGAGGACCTAAGAAACAAAAAGTTTTGCAATCCCTTTGTGATATGATTTTTGCCCCCTCTGTTTTATATTATCTAAACTAGAAATTGTGTTAAAAGATTATGATGCTTTGACAAAAGAAATCATCGTACTATATTAATAGTGGGAAGCCTTTAAGGCTAATGTTAAATTACGAAAAAGCCCATAAAATCTAAATGACAATTCTACTCTTCTATTTGATTTCCAAAATGATTCATTAATTGATCTATATATTAATAAACACCTAAAATTTTAAACAGTTGCATCTTTTCCTCTTCTTTCTCTCACCTCTTCGTGAACTTCCCACTAATAATTATAACAAAACTGATCTCATCACATCTGTCTACAAACTCATATCTCTTCGTCGTCTTCTTTCATTTTTCAGAAAATATCCAAATATCCCTGTGAATTATATGAAATAGGACAAATATGTTTGTCGTTAATAGTTGGGCCCAAATATGCCCAAACCGTCCAATAGTTGTGCAAATTTTCCCTTTTTTTAACGGAAACAATATTTTTTTTAATTAATTAAAATCAAAATATTGTTTTCTAAAGCAATTTTTCTAATAGTTTTTTCTTACTAAAAACTAAAGAAAAAAAATGGAAATATTTTTTTTCCAGTTTTTACAAAAGAACTGAAAAATATTTTCTAAAACAATATTTTTGTAAACACAGAAATAAAATCTAAAAAGCAATTTTCTAAAGCAATGTTTTTGTAAAAACTGAAAAAAACCTGAATTTATTTTTACTAAAAATTGAATAAATGAAAAAAATTGTTTTAAAAAAACTAAAAAATTATTTTCTTAAACAATAATTTTTGTAAATCTAGAAAAAAAAAACTGAAAAGTAATTTTCTAAAGCGGTAAAAACTGGAAAAACCTGAATTTTTTTAAAACTAAAAACTGATAAAAAGAAAATATTTGTTTTTATTTTCAGTTTTTACAAAAATATTGCTTTAGAAAATTGGTTTTTAGATTTTATTTCTATTTTTACAAAAACAATTGATTTAGAAATTATTTTCAGTTTTTTTAAATGGATATTTTTCTAAAAACTGGAAAAAAATATTTTGATTTTATTAATTAAAAAAAGAAAAGAAAAAAATATTGTTTCCGTTAAAAAAAGAGGACAAATTTGCACAACTATTAGACTGTTTGGGCATATTTGGGCCCAACTATTAACGACGGGCATATTTGTCCTATTTTACATAATTCACGGACATATTTGGACCTTTTCCGTTCATTTTATGACGTTTCATAATTATTGTTTTGTTCATAATCATGACTATTATTTGTTGGCTCCTGCATTTAGGAATGAAGAGCATTTGCAGACATTCACCATGTGTATATGTTTTTTGGCAAGCGAAACACAGATTTTGAAGTACCTAATCCTATACTTCTTGCATGAGATTAATCATCATATAATTAAAATTACTCTTCATAGAACCTTACTTTATTTTTGATCTAATTTAAAAAAAGTTTAGTGTCTACATATTCAATAACAGTACTCAATTAAAGGAGAAGACATTTAAGAGAGTAAAAAATGAAAAGACTTTTATTTCTTAGACTTCTCATTTATCCCACTAAAGTCATCAAGTGTCATTATAAATTCAAAACTACATGTAAAACCACGAAAACTTTGATCATCCAACTTGGGGTTCTCTTGAATTCCCAAAGCCAATTCTTCATTTAGCTGCTTTCTTCGCCAATGCAGTAATTAATTTGATGGAGGTACGTATATTGCCGAATTCATTTTTCTACTACTAATTTTTTAGACAGTTCTATATAGAAAGTATATATGGAGTTTTAATATGACCATTTTTGTCCCTTCATATTTTAAACATTGTTCAATATTTATGTGGAATTGGTGATAAAGAATGTCGCAGAAGATATCATTTGCTGTAACAAAAAATTGGGAAAAAAATATTTCATGTTAAAAAGGTAATTTATTTGAGTGATGTAAACAAATATATATATATTCGAAGTTTATGTTCCCATGCCTCTTAAATATACAAAATTATATACTATACGAATAATTTTCTGTATATCTATATAATATTTTATGAACTAAAACTATTGTAAATTTCTTTTTCCTTCTCTAGCTAGAGAATTTTGGAATATCGATTATTTGTGTCAGTAGTGTGCTAATCAATACAACAATTCAAAAAACAACAGAGCTCTGAAATTAGTGATTTATATTTAATTTTTTAATGTCTTCAAAACTGGTAATATGTTTTCTCTGCCCATTGCAAATTTTACTAATGTTACTAAATTGGATTAGAAGTCATGGCTTGTAAAACTCATGGAATTCTAAAATTTGTTCCTTTCAAATCCAGATATAATGTACCTTTTCTAATAGGTTCAATGCAAAGATTACACGTATCATACTATATTGTAAGTGTGAAGATTTTAGTGAAAGTTATTTTATTAAAATCTCCTTCAAAAATTAAATGACCAAATAACCCTCTACCTTAAAATAATATTATTTTAATTTACTTGAAATACTGCTATGTGAACTTCTGAATTAAAAAAAAAATTGTCATTTAATTGTGAACCTATTAAATGGTAAAATATAGAGTAAATGTTTGAATTGAAAAATGAAGCTGAACATTTAATTAGGATCCTATTAAATGGTAAAATTGTAATATGTGTGCACGGATAAAATATAAATTGAAATTGGCCAATTTAATTTGATGCTATTAAATGATAGGGTATAACTGTTGAACATGTGAATTGAGAAGCATTTTTTAGCACGAACAAAGCACTTTCACCTGCTGTGAATTGAATTAAAAATGATAATAGAAAATTTTGCCGTCTTTTTACATTCTTTAATTCACACTATAAAAGTACAGATCAAAATATCTAACCACCGTATCAGTTGCAAAACGAGGACATCATGTAATTTTTTCCTTTGAACAAGATACCAAAAAATATAAGTAGCAAGAGATTTTGCAAGAGGTAAGATCCTTACAGCATTTTGCTCTTCCTTATTCCCTTCGGTTAGTTGTCACTGATTCTATTACTATTTCATATCTTTATTATTCTTTTTTAAGTTGGAGCTTGTAGTTTTTCATATTCCTCGTCGCTCACATGTTTGTAATATTATTTATTCCCCTTTTGTTTTATTTGTCAAGCTATCTTTTCTAATTATTAAAAATTAAATTTGAAAACTATAAGATATTATTTTTTCTCATCTTAATAAATTGTTAAATTATTCATGAAGTACTAAAACATCAAACTATCAATATTTCGCACATGATTGTGTCATATTTTATCTATAGTTATATTTATGTAATTTATCTAATTAATATTCTGTTTGTCAAAGTCACAAATGAAAGGACTCATAATTTTGAATCTATTATTTTTATACAAAATATTAGCTCTACTTCTGTGTAGGTGTACATCATGATATCGGCAATGATCTACTAGCCATTTTAAGGAAGATATATATTGATCGAATTGCTGTACAACTTCTGAAAACACTACCTTCATTCGACAAAAACTTTTTGTTATGTATGCAGGTATAAAAGAGAAAGTTCAGTCTCTTAAAAAGAAGGCAACACTTTAAGACGTGAAACATTTGCAAATACAGCCAATGTTACTCAAATTTACATTTAAATTATGTGTTGTTGATGTATAAAAAGAAGAATTACTGTCACGTTGAGTACTTGATAAAAGAATTGCATATATAACTGAAATTGAACATTACTTTTCAAACTCATTCAAAAGCAATTTTTCATTATGATTTGAAAAGGTTCGCATTCATCAACTTGCACTTGTATTTTTTTCTTTGGACTTCTATCACACATTTATTTTAATGCCTTTAAAATGTTTGTATTAATCAGTATGAGATACACGTGCAACACACGTTTTTGAAAACTAGTTATAAATAAAGATGAAATATGATTTTCTTGCGAAAAAATCTACAAGAGAGTGGACATTATAAATAATACTGAAACTTGTGTCAATTTTACCATAGCGAATATTGGTTAAGAAAGGAAGTGAGATGCATTAAAAAAGTTTTTTCGTATTTCATGAAAAAAAAAAAAGAGTTATTAATTTGTTTGTCGATGATATTTTAAATATTGCTTAAAGATTGAAGTTTGTGATGGAGACCAACATAGCAGTAGAATAGTCAACCAACCTCTAAGAAGGTCAGAACATTATTTATTAAAACTTTCAATATATTAATAATACTTTGAAAGTATTTAATAAAAATGGAATATAATTAAGTTGAATATTTTGTTTTTTACAAAAATTAGTTTCAAAACATATGACTTGAATGTAAATGCTACAAACGGAAGAATCTACGTACTGTGACAGTATTGAATAAAGATAAAGAGTTCACTTTTCTTGTCAAGATAGATAAGAAAACTAAGTATTCAGGAAGAAAGTTTAAGTGCTCGTGAGAGACATGAACTATTGATGCAATTGCAGTTGAGAGAATATAAATCAGCAAAGATATGTAGGAAGTGGACCAAAAAAGACAATGAAAATTAACGTCCAATCACTTATAAAATATTAAAGTAAAAAAGATTAGTTGTCTTTCTTTATACATGGCGAAACAAACTATGAACTAATTTGATTTTTACAATTGTATTTGTCGAAAAAGTATTATCACTGTTGTGTCAATCAAAGTATCTATCACGGCCCAAATCACGAACTTGATCGTGATGACGCCTCTCGTGAAGACAAAGCCAGTCAGTCTAACCCAAATCGTCCTTTAAAACAGTAAGTTAACACAAATAAAGTATAATCATGGTTTAATAGTACCAAATAGTAGAAAATATAGATAAAAATGCGGAAATCCAACCCAACATAGCCCTAACCGGGCTGTCACAAGTCATGAGCAACTAATGAATCCTGATACAAGTCTACGAAATACGAAATCCGATACAATAGTTCGATTAACATGGAAATGATTGTTGGATTATAACAAGCAGCGGAAGCAATCCCAGTATCAAAATCACATGTAATCTAGACAACTAGCATAAACGGGATTTCACGGGTTACCTCTTGAAGCGTGAACATATCTCTTCTACCACGTTAGCCTTCAGTTCCATAACTTCTCAATGGAATCTCCATCAACCGCACAATCTGATACTCGAACGTTCTACGATCTTCTACTGTATTACCCAAATAATACCGGAAATAGTAATTTCGTATGGGCGAAATTTTCTAGGAAAAAGATCTGAAAATTTCAACCACCATGTGCTCTTTCCTCTAGGTGGAAAACCTTATGTATTTATACCACAAGTTTTAAGGGTTAAGACCCTTTTCCAAAACCTGTTGGGTTTTCTTTTCCACCAGAAAATGAATTCCTTTATTTTCTATTATTTAGGCACAGTAGGGACCACATAATTTAATTTAACAAGGCTCCAATTATGGAATTAATTTCTAATTTTCGAAATTAATATCCACCATAATTAATTACGAATTATTCCACTAAA
>MU773031.1:221840-249470 GCA_026770625.1 Nicotiana glauca | reverse complement strand
ACTGCGGCGTGCAGTCCGATCCATATAATATACTACTGCGGCGTGCAGTCCGATCCATACAATATACTACTGCGGCGTGCAGTCCGATCCATGCAATATAATACTGCGGCGTACAGTCCGATCCATGCATGTATATGCACACATAACACTCAAGGCCTGAAAGCCTCCTCACATAGCACTCGAGGCCTGAAAGCCTCCTTACATCACTCTTCATGCCCTCACATATGGCCCTCGGCCTCAATCATTCCAAAATAGTCAAAATTCCCTCGGGCATCAGTAAAACAATAATACTCAGCTCAAACAATAATTCAAATATCAGTTAAAACTCCAAGTTTGAGAAAAATATAGCTGAGTTCATGAAACATTGTAAATGACATAGACTAAGTTCAAATAATATTTCAAATAGTGAGGAAAACAGTGATGATAGTTCATAAAGAGTTCAAATAATCGGCAATAAGCCCCAAGTATGGCAATGAGCCCAAGTCATAATGATAACAGCAAATCATTTGCAAATACACAGTAAAAATCAACAACCGGGACGGACCAAGTCACGATCCCCAACGGTGCTTTACCCCACGCTCAGGTCCAGCGTGCAAGTCACCACAATACAGCACTAAGATGTGCAAAATCCGGGGTTTCAAACCCTCAGGATATCATTCCCAAGTATTACTCACCTCGAACCAGTGGAATTCCTCGCTCGCGACGCCTTTGCCCCTCAAATTGGCCTCCACGCGCGTCGAATCTAACCAAAACCAGAGCGAATATATTATAATATACAAATGGGAAATTACCCAATTGAAAACAATCGAAAAATATCGAAATTCACGAAATTTGCAAAACCCGAGCCTCGGGCCCACGTCTCGAAAAATTTCGAAACTTACATTACCGGATTCCTCGTCTCGCCACGAGTCCGTACATATAAAGTTCATCAAAATCGGAGTTCAAATGGGCCATCAAATTCCAAATTTACATAGCAAAAACCAAGCCCTAATTTCTTCAACTTTTGTACCCATTTTCAGGGAATTAATGGATGAATCTTCGATAAAATCATGTATTTAACTCATAAAACTTACTTCCAATCGATTCCCAGTTGAAACCCTCTTAATTCCTTGCCAAAAGCTCCCAAGCTCGCTAAAAAATGGTGGAAAATGAACCCAAGTCGCGGATGAAATGTTATTAAAAAGCCTTCTGTCGCCCAGTGATTTACTCTATGCGATCGCATAGCACAAAAATCCAACCTCCAAAATTACCCTTACGCGATCGCATCACCACACTTATGATCGCATAGAACCAGCTCCTCCCCCTATGCATTCGCACTCAGGACCCCGCGTTCGCATAGCACATTGCACCATAAGGACCCCAGGTCCAATTAAAACTGTGCGATCGCAGCCTCCTCTATATGATCGCACTGCTCAACCAAACAGCCCCTCAAAGACACTCTATGCGATCGCAATTCCCTATGCGATCGCATAGAACAAAAGTTCTGCAACAGCTGACTGCAATTTCTGCAACTTCTTAAGTCCAAAAACCTTTCGTTTAACCATCCGAAATCATCCCGAGGCCCCCCGGGACCTCAACCAAAAATACCAACCTACTCCAAAACATCATACGAACTTTTTCCAATCATCAAAACACATCAAACAACACAAAAATCATCAATTCACCACGGATTCAAGCCTAAGTTAAACTAAAACTTCCGAAACTCACATTCGATCAAAAACCCAACCAAAAGACATCCGAATGACCTGAAATTTTGCAGACAAGTCCAAAATGACATAACGAAGCCACAACAACTCTCGAAATTCTATTCTGACTCCCGCATCAAAATATCACCTATCAACCGGAAATCGCCAAAATACTAACTTCGCCAAAATAGGCTAACTTCTTCACCGAACCTCCAAAATTACTTCCGATTGCGCTCCTAAGCCTTAAATCATCACCCGGAGCTAACCGAATCATCGGAATTCAATTCCAAGCCTCTAACTCACAAGTCAACATCCAGTTGACTTTTCCAATTTAAGTCTTCTTAAAAGAGACTAAGTGTCTCATTTCTTATCAAAATTACTCCAATTAAATTCTAACGCACTCAATACCGATAATGAAACATAAAGCAATACAAATAGGGGAAACGGGGCGGTAACTCACGTGACGACGGGTCGGGTCGTCACATTACTAATAGCTAATGTGTAAACCCATTATATCACTAGTATTTAATCATGAAGACCATGGGGAGTTACCCCCACCACCATTAAATTAAAAACGAATTACAATTATTAAAAAATAATTTCCAGAAAATAGAAAAACGTCCAAAACACAGTCCAAACGACCTCAAAACGCCGAAAAACACCATGATTCACTGATAAAGAAGTGAGTTTTTCTCACCACGTTGTTTCCGATAGACCCACCAAATTTCAGCTCTATCGGAGTCCGTCAAGTTCACTGACCTCCAAAAATACCAGCTATTCAGTCAAAATCAGGTTTTGCATTTTTTTAGGGTTTACCCAAACAATTCAGATAATCTCAATCAAATATCAATAAAAAACAGATATCTCATGATTACAAGAATAATCCAAAATTTTGCACAGTTAATTCACAAAATAGCAGTGCAGTTTTCTAGAAAACCACATATCCATGTAATTCAAAAATGCACATAAACACAATATTCTTGTTTCATGAAAAACTTAGTTATCTAATTAGATGTGAGTGGGCTCTGATACCAATTGTTGGATTATAATAAGAAGCGGAAGCAATCCAGTATCAAAATCACATGTAATCTAGACAACTAGCATAAACGGGATTTCACGGGTTACCTCTTGAAGCGTGAACATATCTCTTCTACCACGTGAGCCTTCAGTTCCATAACTTCTCAATGGAATCTCCATCAACCGCACAATCGTGATCCTCGAACGTTCCACGGTCTTCTACTGTGTTACCCAAATAATACCGGAAATAGCAATTTCGTGTGGGCGAAATTTCTAGGAAAACTTGGCTGAAAATTTCAGCCACCATGTGCTCTCTCCTCTAGGTGGAAAACCTTATGTATTTATAGCACAAGTTTTAAGGGTTAAGACCCTTTTCCAAAACCTGTTGGGTTTTCTTTTCCACCAGAAAAATGATTCCTTTATCTCCTATTATTTAGGCACAGTAGGGACCACAGAATTTAATTAACAAGGCTCCAATTATGGAATTAATTTCTAATTTTCGAAATTAATATCTACCATAATTAATTACAAATTATTCCACTAAAAATTCGTAATTGCACTCCTTATTCAATTTCGAAATTCATCCATTAAATCTTATTTAACTCCCCATGTTAAGATTCAGATACTAATCAATTAAATTAAATTACTGACGATTTAATTTATTGATTATTTCCTTTAGACTTTCGCTTAACTTATTTCATGTGTCGGATACAAAATCCACCGGCCGGGTTTACACATGAAAACTTATAAGCTTTCATAAAGGTGTATCATCAATCTCTAAATCGAGACATGGATTCCATCAACTAACTATTACTTCGCCAATGTACATTATTATTATCCAATTTACCAGGCATATTGACCCACGAAAGAATCTCGCCTTTTAATAAATCAAAACAATAATAATATACACAGCTAATAATAATTATATCAAGATTAAGAGTATAAGTACATTTAATGGCTAGAGAGTTTATTTTATTAAGTCAGTATAAAATACTTATCTCTACCTGGTCCGTTCAATACATACAAAATGTACTAGCACAAGAAGTTGGAATTAAACCATTCCCATAATCAAGATAAATTATATTTAATCTTGTGCTACAATCATTCCTAATTAGATTGTAAACTCAAACTTTATACTTATAATAACCGATGATTTAATCTTTCGTTTATAAGCTAAACTCTATACACTAAATTATCTACTATATAAGCAAAGGATACAGACTAATATATGATCTATTTAAAATTTTATTAAAACTGAATAAACAATTGTTTCATAATAAATACTACATCTAAACAAAACCCATGGTTAATAGTATATATCCCAACAATCTCCCACTTAGACTTTTAACCATGATAATTATTAGAATATACTATATCCAAATGCATGGTTAATAGTATATGCCCCAACAATGATAAGATAAGGGAGGCACGGGGGCTGCGGACGCCAACAACTACCTCGTAGTCTCCGAAACACCGCCTGGACTGGAAGGATCAGCTCTTAGGAGTGAAAATCTGCTATGCCTGAATCTGCACACACGGTGCAGGGAGTAATGTGAGTAATTAGACCCAGTGAGTAATAAATATAAATAATGGCTGAAAGCAAGAAAACACGTAAAGGCACAAAGAATTCAATGCAGAAGCAGTCAAATTACTTAAAATAGTAAATCAATGAAATATCAAATGAAATCTCTTTTAAAACTAGTAAAACAGGTAATTTGGCAGTAAATAACAAGTAGAAATTTGCCCCTCGGGCACAGTATCAGTAACTCAGAACAGTATCAGCCCCTCGGGCTCAGTATCAATCACTCAGTATAGTATCAATCCCTCGGGCTCACTCTCATAACAGTATCAGCTCCTCGGGCTACCTTTACAATCACTCATATCAGCCCCTTGGGCATAATATCAATCACTCAGAACAATGGGTACCCACGCTCACTGTAGGTGTGCAGACTCCGGAGGAGCCCCTTACGGCCCAAGCACTATATCAAGCCACCTCGTGGCATCATCACTCAGCATATCCTTACATCACTCAAGCCACCGCGTGACATATAAAGTATCTCAGGCCCTCGTCCTCATATTACTCAACATATCCTCACATGTGGCCCTCGGCCTCACTCGGTCCGAAAATCATCATAAGCCCCTCGGGCATTTGTAAAATAGTGGTTCTCAGCCCACAATATCATTTAGAAATATCATTTAAGTTTCAAATCTATATAAAAGTGGCTGAGTTTGTAAAACCATAAATATCAACAGGACTGAGTTTAAATATAAGTTGTAACAGTGAGGAAATAGTGATAAAAATCCCCGAAGGGTCCAAATAATTGGCACGAAGCCCAAATATGGTAATCAGCCCAAATCATGATGATAGCAAATAATTTTCAGTCAAATATGCTGTAAAATCATCAACCGGGATGGACCAAGTCACAATCCCCAGTAGTAAAAGACCCCGCGCTCATCAACCAGCACGTGTCTCACCTCAATATAGCACTACGATGTGCAAATCCGGGGTTTCAAACCCTCCGGAAATCATTTACACTCATTACTCACCTCGAACTGGCTATTTCTTTAACTCGCGATGCCTTTGCCCCTCGAATTGGCCTCCACGTGCGTCGAATCTATCCAAAATCAGGATGAATACGTCATAATATGTTATAGGAACAAAGCCCAATCAAAACAATCGAAAATACCAAAATTCTCAAAATTAGCAAAAAACCGAGCCCCGGGCCCACATCTCGAAACTCAAAAATTTTTACATCAACGGGTTCCTTATCTCCCCACGAGTCTAACCATACAAAAATTATCCAAATCCCATCACATTTCGACCCTCAAATCCGTGATTCTATCTAAGAGGGTTTTTTAACTTTTCCAACAAAATTCACGGATTAAAATGCCAAAACTAGTAGTAGATTCAAGTTATCCAACCAAAATTACGTTAAGAACACTTACCCTATTGTTCTCTCCGAAATCTCTCGAAAAATTGCCTTACCCGAGCTCCAAATCGCCAAAAATTGAAAATGGGACGAAGTCCCATTTTCAGAACTTAACATTTCTGCCCAGGCCATTTTTTCGCTTATGCGGAAAAATTTCCGCTTCTAAAGAAAAAAAATTTCCGTTTCTGCAGTTATGACAACAACCAGCACTTACTCGACATGGAAATGAGGATAACTCCTACGATGTCCAAATTCGACGATTCCTTTTGCTATGGCTCCGAAATTACGATACGGATCTAACAGTTCAAAAAAAACTTAATTTGGAGCTCATTTTCTTAATATGGTACCCCTTTATGTCCAAAGAAACGGCGTTGAAACATCAAATAAGAGCGCGATACAACCCGAAATACACCCGAGGGCCTCGGGACCTCAACCAAATGCACCATCGCATCTTAAAGCATTATTCGAACTTGTTCCAATCATCAAAGCACCTCAAATAACATCAAAACCATCAAATTACATCAAATTCAAGCCTAAGTTCTTTTAGAACTTCCGAAACACGCTTTCGATCAAAAACCCCACCAAACCACGTCTGAATGACCTGGAATTTTGCACACATATCACAAATTACCTAACGAAGCTACAACAACTCTCGGAACTGCATTCCGACCCTTGGATCAAAACCTCACCTATCAACCGGAAATCGCCAAAATACTAACTTCTCCAATTCAAGCCTAATTCTACACCGGACCTCCAAAACCACTTCTGATCACACTCCTAAGTCACAAATCACCTCCTGGAGCTAACTGAACCATTGGAAATCACATCTGAGCCCTCTAACTCATAAGTCAATGTTCGATTGACTTTTCTAACTTAAGCCTTATTAAAAGAGACTAAGTGTCTCATTTCTTATCAAAACCACTCCAAACGCAACCCAATCAACTCGATCACATAAGACAGGGATAACGAAGCATAAAGAAGTAGAAATGGGGAAAAATGGAGCGTTAATTCATGAGACAATGGGTCGGGTCGTCACATCCTCCCCAACTTAAACAAACGTTCGTCCTCGTACGAGTCAAGAAACATACGTGAAGCCTCAAACAGGTGAGAATATCTGCTCCGCATCTCCCGCCCAGTCTCCCAGGTAGCTTCCTCCACGGGCCGACCTCTCCACTGCACTTTCACAGAAGCTATATCCTTTGATCTCAACTTTCGAACCTGACGAACCAAAATTGCTACTAGCTCCACATCATAGGTCAAATCATCATCCAACTGAATCATGCTAAAGTCCAAAACATGGGACGGGTCCCCAACATACTTCCGGAGTATAGAAACATGAAATATCGGATGCACGCTCGACAAGTTGGGTGGCAAGGCAAGCATATAAGCCACCTCCCCAATCCTTCTAAGTACTTCAAAAGGTACAATGAACCACAGACTCAACTTTCCTTTTTCCCCAAATCTCATAACACCTTTCATGGGCGAAACCTTCAACAATACCTTCTCACCAACCATGTAAGATATATCTCGAACCTTCCAGTCCGCATAGCTCTTCTGACACGACTGCACTGTACGAAGCCTCTCCTGAATCACCTTCACCTTCTTTAAGGCATCCTGAACCAAATCTGTCCCCAATAGTCTAGCCTCACCGGGCTCGAACCAACCAACTGGAGATCTACACCGTCTCCCATACAAAGTCTTATACGGTGCCATCTGAATGTTGGACTGATAGCTGTTGTTGTAGGCAAACTCTGCAAGTGGAAAAAATCATCCCAAGAACCCCCGAAATCAATAACATAGCCACGCAACATATCCTCAAATATCTGAATAGTACGCTCGGACTGTCCGTCCGTCTGAGGATGAAACATTGTGCTCAACTCCACCTGAGTACCCAACTCTCGCTGAAAAATCTTCCAAAACTGAGAAGTAAACCGAGTGCCTATATCTGAAATGATGGACACTGGAACCACGTGCAATCGCACAATCTCTCGGATAAATATCCATGCCAGCTGCTCCGAAGAATAGGTAGTACACACCGGAATGAAGTGCGCGAACTTGCTCAGCTGATCCACTATCACCCAAATAGCATCGAACTTCTTCAAAGTCCGAGGAAGGCCACTCACAAAATACATAGTGATCCTCTCCCACTTCCACTCAGGAATAACCATCTGCTGAAGCAAGCCACCCAGTCTCTGATGCTCATATTTTACCTGCTGACAATTGAGACACCGAGCTACAAATCCCACAATATTTTTCTTCATTCTTCTCCACCAATAGTGTTGTCTCAAATCCTGATACATCTTTGCCGCACCCGGATGAATAGAATACCGCGAGCTATGGGCCTCCTCCAAAATCAACTCTCTAAGCCCATCCACATTGGGCATACAGATCTGGACCTGCATCCTCAACACGCCATCATCACCTATGGTCACATCTCTAGCATCATCATGCTGAACTCTGTCCTTAAGGACAAGCAAATGCGGATCATCATATTAGCGCTCTCTGATGCGATCATACAAGGAAGACCGAGAAACCACACAAGCCAACACCCGACTGGGCTCCAAAACATCTAATCTTACAAACCAATTGGCCAAGGCCTGAACATCTACTACACGGGGTCTCTCCCCAACTGGAATGTATGCCAAACTCCCCATACTCACTGCCTTTCGGCTCAAAGCATAGGCCACTACATTGGCTTTTCCTCGATGGTACAAAATAGTAATGTCATAATCTTTAGGCAACTCTAGCCACCTCCGCTGCCTCAAATTAAGGTCCTTTTGTTTGAAAAAATGTTGAAGACTGCGATAGTCAGTGAATACCTCACAAGATACGCCATATACGTAGTGCCTCCAAATCTTCAATGCATAAACTATGACAGCCAACTCCAAATCGTGAATAAGGTAGTTCTTCTTATGGGGCTTCTACTGACGAGAAACATAAGCAATCACTCTACCCTCATGCATCAATACACAACCAATCCCAACTCTCGAAGCATCACAATATACGGTATATGAACTTGAAGCTGAGGGCAAAACCAACACTGGAGTTGAAGTCAAAGCTGTCTTGAGCTTCTGAAAGCTCTTTTCACACTCGTCCTACCATACAAACGCTGCACCCTTCTGAGTCAACTTGGTTAAGGGCGATGCAATGGATGAAAATCCCTGAACAAACCAGCAATAATAGCCTGCCAACCCAAGAAAGCTACAAATCTCTGTGGCTGAGGATGGTCTAGGCCAACTCTGAATTGCCTCTATCTTCTTTGGATGAACCTGAATACCCTCGCTGGACACCACGTGCCCCAAGAAAGCCACTGAACTGAACCAAAACTCAACTTGGAGAATTTTGCATAAAGTTTCTCCTGCCTTAATCTCTACAATACAACTCTCAAATGATCTGCGTGCTCCTTCTGACTACGCCAATCACCAGAATATCATCAATGAAGACTACGACAAATGAATCAAGACAAGGCTGGAACACACTATTCATTAGATGCATGAATGCTGCTGGGGCATTGGTTAGCCCAAATGACATAACAAGGAACTCATATTGACCGTATCTGGTCCTGAAAGCTGTCTTAGGAATGTCTGAATCCCTAATCATCAACTGGTGATAGCCTGAACGAAGATCAATCTTGGAAAACACACTCGCTCCCTGAAGCTGATCAAATAAATCATCAATACGAGTCAAAGAATACTTGTTCTTCAATGTTACTTTATTCAACTACCTGTAATCAATGCACATCCTCATTGTGCCATCCTTATTCTTCACGAATAAGACTACTGCACCCCAAGGTGACACACTAGGCCGAATGAACCCCTTTTCTAGGATTTCTTAGAGCTGCTCTTTCAATTCCTTCAACTCCGCTAGTTCCATATGATACAGTGGAATAGAAATAGGCTGGGTGCCCGACACCAAGTCGATACCAAAATCAATATCCATGTCCGGTGGCATGCCCGGCAGCTCTGCAGGGAACACATCAAGAAAGTCCCTCACAACTGGAAGCCTCAGCTCCAATATCCCTCACAAATGTTAGATATGAAAGACAACCTTTCCTGACCATACGCTGGGCTTTCAGGAAAGAAATCACTCTACTGGGAACATAATCAGTCGTACCACGCCACTCGATCCGCGGTACACTCGGCATAGCGAAAGTAAATATCTTAGCGTGACAGTCTAGAATAGCATGATACAGAGATAACCAATCCATGACCAAAATAACATCAAAGTACACCATGCTTAATAGCATTAGATCAACTTGGGTCTCCAGACCCTAAATAGTCAAACCACATGACCGGTACACACGGTCCATAATAACAGTATCGCCCACCAGGGTAGATACATGAACAGGTAAAGAAAGAAACTCCTGGAGCGTACCCAAATAATGAGCAAAATATGAGGACACATAAGAATAGGTGGAACCGGGATCGAATAATACAGAGGCATCTCTATGGCAGACTGGAACAATACCTGTAATGACAACATCTGAAGAAATAGCATCTGTCCTGCCTGGAATAGCATAGAAACGAGCATGGCCACCACCTGATCGACCTCCCCCTCTGGGGCGACCCCTGGATGCCTGACCTTCACCCCTAGCTGACTGGGCGGGTGGTGAAGTAACTAGAGTAGAAGTCGAGGGATGACCCCTCTACTGGGACAAACTAGCAACACGGCGAGGACACTGCCTCCATATGTGCCCAAACTCTCCACACTCAAAACAACTCCCAGGTGCTGGAGAAGGCCGAAGGGAACCCCTCGCACCGGAGTGACTTGCTGATGTGCTCAACATAGAAGAACCTTGAGTTCACGGAGCACGAGATGAAGTCTGGGCTGGAAGGGCGCTAAGTGAAGGCTGACCCTGCTGAGAACCATGATAACCACGACCTGAAGATCCCCCGCGACACTTTGAACGGGCCGACTGAGCAAGCCTGAAAGAACGACCTCTACCATGATAGAACTTGCCCCTCGAAGGAGCACCACTATAACTGCCCGGACCTCGGGGTCTCTTAGCCTCCATCTCCTCTCTATCTTGATGGCGAGCCATCTCAATCTCACGAGCGATATCTACCACCTCCTCAAATGAAATACCCAAAACCCTCTCTCTAGTCATCAGAATACTGAGATGATAATTAAGGTCATCCACAAACCTATTGATCCTCTCACGATCTGCCGGAACCATCCACCTGGCATGATGAGCTAACTCCGAAGACCTCACCTCATACAGAGACACAATCATATCTCCTTGCTTTAGCCACTCGAACTGTCTATGCAGCTCCTCCCTGCAGGACTGCGGTACATATTTCTCCAAGAAGAGACTGGAGAACTCCTGCCAAGTAAGGGGCGCTACACCAACCAGCCTATGCCTCTCATATGCCTCCCACCAAGTGGAGGCAGCCCCAATAAACTGGAAGGTGGTAACTGATACACCACTAGTCTTGAGGATCCCTGCTGTACGGAGCATCCACTGACACTTGTCAAGAAAATCCTGAGCATCCTCTCCCTCAGCACCACTAAATGACGGAGGATGAAGTCTACCGACCTCTCAAGTCGATGCTGCTCATCATCTCGCATAACTGGTACTATAAACCCCTAAGCTGGTGCAACTGGGTGGGCTGGAGGTGTCTCTGGCGTCTGAAGTCCCTGCACTACTTGCTCAGGTGTGCGATTAACAAGAGTCTGGGTGCCTTCCCTGGCCTGTGAAATAGCTACGGCTGTAGTGGCGGAAATTGCTTGAGCCAGGACAGTACAAACTAATAAGATCTGCGCCAAGGCGTCCTGAAGACCCGGAATCACAATCGACACAGCTGGTGCCTGATCCTAGGCTAGGGCAACTGGTGGATCAATAGGTGCTGCCCTCGCTGCCTTGCCTCTTCCACGACCACGACCGCGACCGCGTCCTCGACCTATGGTGGTCTCAGCTGGTGGCACTGGTGGTCATCCACCTCATCCGGTAGCACGAGTCCTCGCCATCTGCAAGAGAATAGAATACAAAAGTTTAGTTCTCGCATCATCAAAGTCGCACGACAAGAATTTCAATAATACAAAGATTTTCCTAAAGGTTTTGCAGCCTCTCGAGGATAAATACAGACGTCTATGTACCGATCCGCGAGACTCTACTAAACTAACTCATGACTCGCGAGACCTATGTAACCTAGGCTCTGATACCATCTTGTCACGACCCAAATCCCGAACTTGGTCGTGATGGAGCCTCTCGTGAAGACAATGCCAGCCAGTTTAACCCAATTCATTCTTTAAAATAGTAAGTTAACACAAATAAAGTATAATCATGGTTTAATAGTACCAAATAGCGGAAAGTATAGATAAAAATGCAGAAATCCAACCCAACACAACCCTAACCTGGGTGTCACAAGTCATGAGCAACTAATGCATCCTGATACAAGTCTACTAAATATGAAATCCGATACAATAGTTTAATTAACATGGAAATGATAGGATAAGGGAGGCACGGGGGCTGCGGACGCCAACACCTACCTCGTAGTCTCCGAAACACCGCCTGGACTGGAAGGATCAACTCTCAGGAGTGGAAATCTGCTATGCCAGAATCTGTACACACGATGTAGGGAGTAATGTGAGTACTCCGACCCATTGAGTAATAAATATAAATAATGGTTGAAAGCAAGAAAACACGTAAAGGCACAAAGCATTCTATACAGAAGCAGTAAAATCACTTAAAATAGTAAATCAGTGAAATATAAAATGAAATCTCTTTTAAAACTAGTAAAACAGGTAATTTGGCAGTAACTAACAAGTAGAAATCTGCCCCTTGGGCACAGTATCAGAAACTCAGAACAGTATCAGCCCCTCGGGCTAACTGTCAATCACTCATTATAGTATCAGTCCCTCGGGCTCACTGTTAGAACAGTATCAGCCCCTCGGGCTACCTCACGATCACTCATATCAGCCCCTTGGGCATAGTATCAATCACTAAGAACAATGGGTACCCGCGCTCACTGTGGGTGTGCAGACTCCGGAGGGGCCCCTTACGGCCCAATAGCTATATCAAGCTACCTCGTGGCATCATCACTCAGCAATCCTCACATCACTCAAGCCATCGCATGGCATATAATGTATCTCAGTCCCTCGACCTCATATCACTTAGCATATCCTCACATGTAGCCCTCGGCCTCACTCAGTCCGGAAATCATCAGAAGCCCCTCGGGCATTTGTAAAATAGTGGTTCTCAGCCCAAAATATCATTTAAGTTTCAAATCTGTAAAAAAGTGGCTGAGTTTGTAAAACCATAAATATCAACAGGACTGAGTTTAAATATAAGTTGAAACAGTGAGGAAATAGTGATAAAAATCCCCGAAGGGTCCAAATAATTGGCACAAAGCCCAGATATGGCAATCAGCCCAAATCATGATGATAACAAATAATTTTCAGTCAAATATGCGGTAAAATCATCAATCGCGATGGACCAAGTCACAAACCCTAGTAGTAAAAGACCCCGCGCTCATCAACTAATGCGTGTCTCACCTCAATATAGCACTATGATGTGCAAATTCAGGGTTTCAAACCCTCATGACATCATTTACACTCATTACTCACGTCGAACCGTCTATTTCTTTAACTCGCGATCCCTTTGCCCCTCGAATTGGCCTCCACGTGCGTCGAATCTATCCAAAATCAGGATGAATATGTCATAATATGTTATAGGAACAAAGCCTAATCAAAAAATCAAAAATACCAAAATTCTCAAAATTAGCAAAAACCCGAGCCCTGGGCCCACATCTCAAAACTCAAAATTTTTTACATCAACGGGTTCCTTATCTCCCCACGAGTCTAACCATACAAAAATTATCCAAATCCCATCACATTTCGACCCTCAAATCCGTGATTCTATCTAAGAGGGTTTTCTAACTTTTCCAACAAAATTCACGGATTAAATGCCAAAACTAGTAGTATATTCAAGTTATCCAACCAAAATTACGTTAAGAACACTTACCATGTTGTTCTCTCCGAAATCTCTCAAATAATTGCCTTACCTGAGCTCCAAATCGCCAAAAATTGAAAATGGGACGAAGTCCCATTTTCAGAACTTAACATTTCTGCCCAGGCCATTTTTTCGCTTATGCGGAATAATTTCCACTTCTGCGGAAAATTTCCGTTTCTGCAGTTATGACAACAACCAGCACTTTCTCGACACGGAAATGAGCATAACTCCTACGATGTCCAAATTCGACGATTCCATTTGCTATGGCTCTGAAATTACGATACGGATCTAACGGTTCAATAAAAACTTAATTTGGAGCTCATTTTCTTAATATGGTACCCCTTTATGTCCAAAGAAACGGCGTTGAAACATCAAATAAGAGCGCGATACAACCCGAAATACATCCGAGGGCCTCGGGACCTCAACCAAATGCACCATCGCATCTTAAAGCATTATTCAAACTTGTTCCAATCATCAAAGCACCTCAAATAACATCAAAACCATCAAATTACATCGAATTCAAGCCTAAGTTCTTTTAAAACTTTCGAAACACGCTTTCGATGAAAACCCCCCCACCAAACCACGTCTGAATGACCTGGAATTTTGCACACATATCACAAATCACCTAATGAAGCTACAACAACTCTCGGAACTGCATTCCGACCCTTGGATCAAAATCTCACCTATCAACCGGTAATCGCCAAAATACTAACTTCTCCAATTCAAGCCTAATTCTACACCGGACATCCAAAACCACTTCTGATCACACTCCTAAGTCACAAATCACCTCCTGGAGCTAACCGAACCATCGAAAATCACATCCGAGCCCTCTAACTCATAAGTCAATGTTCGACTGACTTTTCCAACTTAAGCCTTATTAAAAGAGACTAAGTGTCTCATTTCTTATCAAAACCACTCCAAACGCAACCCAATCAACTCGATCACGTAAGACAGGGATAACGAAGCATAAAGAAGTAGAAATGGGGAAAATGGAGCGTTAATTCATGAGACAATGGGTCGGGTCATCACATCCTCCCCAACTTAAACAAACGTTCGTCCTCATACGAGTCAAGAAACATACGTGAAGCCTCAAACAGGTGAGGATATCTGCTCCGCATCTCCCGCTCAGTCTCCCAGGTAGCTTCCTCCACGGGCCGACCTCTCCACTACAATTTCACAGAAGCTATATCCTTTGATCTCAACTTTCGAACCTGACGAACCAAAATAGCTACTAGCTCCACATCATAGGTCAAATCATCATCCAACTGAACCGTGCTGAAGTCCAAAACATGGGACGGGTCCCCACATACTTCCGGAGTATAGAAACATGAAATACCGAATGCACGCTCGACAAGTTGGGTGGCAAGGCAAGCATATAAGCCACCTCCCCAATCCTTCTAAGTACTTCAAAAGGTGCAATGAACCGCGGACTCAACTTTCCTTTTTTCCCAAATCTCATAACACCTTTCATGGGCGAAACCTTCAGCAAGACCTTCTCACTAACCATGTAAGATATATCTCGAACCTTCCGGTCCGCATTGCTCTTCTAAAACGACTGCACTTTACGAAGCCTCTCCTGAATCACCTTCACCTTCTTTAAGGCATCCTCAACCAAATCTATCCCCAATAGCCTTGCCTTGCCGGGCTCGAACCAACCAACTGGAGATCTACACCGTCTCCCATACAAAGCCTCATACGGTGCCATATGAATGCTGGACTTATAGCTGTTATTGTAGGCAAACTATGCAAGCGGCAAAAATCATCCCAAGAACCCCCGAAATCAATAACACAGGCACACAACATATCCTCCAATATCTGAATAGTACGCTCGGACTGTCCGTCCGTCTGAGGATGAAACATTGTGCTAAACTCCACCTGAGTACCCAACTCTCGCTGAAAAGTCTTCCAAAACTGAGAAGTAAACTGAGTGCCTATATCTGAAATGATGGACACTGGAACCACGTGCAACCGCACAATCTCTTGGAGAAAGATCCATGCCAGATGCTCTGAAGAATAGGTAGTACACACCGGAATGAAGTGCGCGAACTTGGTCAGCCGATCCACAGTCACCCAAATAGCATCGAACTTCTTCAAAGTCCGAGGAAGGCCACTTAAAAAGTGATCCTCTCCCACTTCCACTCAGGAATAACCATCTACTGAAGCAAGCCACCCAGTCTCTGATGCTCATATTTTACCTGCTGATAATTGAGACATAAAGCTACAAATCCCACAATATCTTTCTTCATTCTTCTCCACCAATAGTGTTGTCTCAAATCCTGATACATCTTTGCCTCACCCGGATGAATAGAATACCGCGAGCTATGGGCCTCCTCCAAAATCAACTCTCTAAGCCCATCCACATTGGGCACACAGATCTGGCCATGTATCCTCAACACGCCATCATCACCTATGGTCACATATCTGGCATCATCATGCTGAACTATGTCCTTAAGGACAAGCAAATACGGATCATCATATTGGCGCTCTCTGATGCGATCATTCAAGGAAGACCGAGAAACCACACAAGCCAACACCCGACTGGGCTCCGAAACATCTAATCTCACAAACCAATTGGCCAAGGCCTGAACATCTACTACAAGGGGTATCTCCCCAACTGGAATGTATGCCAAACTCCCCATACTCACTGCCTTTCGGCTCAAAGCATCGGCCACTACATTGGCTTTTCCCCGATGGTACAAAATAGTAATGTCATAATCTTTAGGCAACTCTAGCCACCTTCGCTGCCTCAAATTAAGGTCCTTTTGTTTGAAAAAATGTTGAAGACTGCAATGATCAGTGAAACCTCACAAGATATGCCATATACGTAGTGCCTCCAAATCTTCAATGCATGATTTATGGCAGCCAACTCCAAATCGTGGACAAGGTAGTTCTTCTCATGGGGCTTCTACTGACGAGAAGCATAAGCAATCACTCTACCCTCATGCATCAATACACATCCAATCCCAACTCTTGAAGCATCACAATATACGGTATATGAACTTGAAGCTGAGGGCAAAACCAATACTGGAGTTGCGGTCAAAGCTGTTTTGAGCTTCTTAAAGCTCTTTTCACACTCATCCTACCATACAAACGCTGCACCCTTCTGTTACTCACACTTGGAGAATTTTGCATAAAGCTTCTCCTGCCATAATCTCTGCAATACAACTCTCAAATGCTCTGCGTGCTCCTTCTAACTATGCGAATACACCAGAATATCATCAATGAAGACTACAACAAATGAATCGAGACAAGGCTGGAACACGCTATTCATTAGATTCATGAATGCTGCCGGGGCATTGGTTAGCCCAAATGACATAATAAGGAACTCATATTGACCGTATCTGGTCCTAAAAGCTGTCTTAGGAATGTCTGAATCCCTAATCATCAACTGATGATAGCTTGAATGAAGATCAATCTTGGAAAACACACTCACTCCCTGAAGCTGATGAAATAAATCATCAATACGAGGCAAAGAATACTTGTTCTTCTCTGTTACTTTATTCAACTGCCTGTAGTCAATGCAGATCCTCATTGTGCCATCCTTATTCTTCACGAATAAAACTGGTGCACCCCAAGGTGACACACTAGGCCGAATGAACCCCTTTTAAGGATTTCCTAGAGCTGCTCTTTCAATTCCTTCAACTCCGCTGGTGCCATACGATACAGTGGAATAGAAATAGGCTGGGTGCCCGCCACCAAGTCGATACCAAAATCAATATCCCTGTCTGGTGGCATGACCGATAGCTCTGCAGGGAACACATTAAGAAAGTCCCTCACAACTGGAACAGAATCAATACTGGGAGCCTCAACTCCAATATCCCTCACAAATATTAGATATGAAAGACAACCTTTCCTGACCATACGCTGGGCTTTCAGGAAAGAAATCACTCTACTGGGAACATAATCAGTCATACCACGCCACTCAATCTGCGGTACACCCGACATAGCCAAAGTAAATGTCTTAGCGTGACAGTCTAGAATAGAATGACATGGAGATAACCAATCCATGCCCAAAATAATATCAAAGTCTACCATGCTCAATAACAGTAGATCAACTTGGGTCTCCAGACCCTCAATAGTCACAACACATGACCGGTGCACACGGTCCACAATAACAGTATCGCCCACCAGGGTAGATACATGAACAGGTAAAGAAAGAAACTCCTGGAGCGTACCCAAATAATGAGCAAAATATGAGGACACATAAGAATAGGTGGAACCGGGATCGAATAATACAGAAGCATCTCTGTGGCAGACTGGAAAAATACCTGTAATGACAGCATCTGAAGCAATAGCATTTGTCCTGCCTGGAATAGCATAGAAACGAGCCTGGCCACCGCCTGATCGACCTCCCCCTCTGGGGCGACCCTGGATGCCAGATATTCACCCCTAGCTGACTGGGCGGGTTGTGAAGTAACTAGAGTAGAAGTCGAGGGATGACCCTTTTGCTGGGACGAACTAGAAACACGGCGAGGACACTGCCTCCACATGTGCCCAAACTCTCCACACTCAAAACAACTCCCAGGTGCTGGAGAAGGCTAAAGGGAACCCCTCGCACCAGAGTGACTAGCTGATGTGCTCGGCATAGAAGAACCCTCAGCTCATGGAGCACGAGATAAAGTCTAGGCTGGAAGGGCGTTAAGTGAAGTCTGACCCTGCTGAGAACCATGATAACCACGAACTGAAGATCCCCCGCGATACTCTTAACGGGCCGACTGAGCAAGCCTGAAAGAATGACCTCTACCATGATGGAACTGGCCCCTTGAAGGAGCACCACTATAACTGCCCGAACCTCGGGGTCTCTTAGCCTTCCTCTCCTCTCTATCCTGAAGGCAAGCCATCTCAATCTCACGAGCGATATCTACCACCTCCTCAAATGAAATACCTAAAACCCTCTCTCTAGTCATCAAAATACGAAGATGATAATTAAGGCCATCCACAAACCTCTTGATCCTCTCATGATCTGTCGGAACTATCCACCTGGCATGATGACCTAACTCCGAATACCTCACCTCATACAGAGACACAGTCATATCTCCCTGTTTCTGCCACTCGAACTGTCTATACAGCTCCTCCCTGCAGGACTGCGGTATATATTTCTCCAAGAAGAGACTGGAGAACTCCTGCCAAGTAAGGGGCGCTGCACCAACCGGCCTATGCCTCTCATATGCCTCCCACCAAGTGGAGGCAGCCCCAATAAACTGGAAGGTGGTAAATGATACACCACAAGTCTCGAGGATCCCTGCTGTACGGAGCATCCACTGACACTTGTCAAGAAAATCCTAAGCATCCTCGCCCTCAGCACCACTGAATGACGGAGGATGAAGTCTACATAACCTCTCAAGTCGACGCTGCTATAAACCCCTGAGCTGGTGCAACTGGCTGTGCTGGAGGTGCCTCTGGCGTCTGAAGCCCCTGCACTACCTGCTCAGGTGTACGATTAACAAGAGTCTGGGTGCCTTCCCTGGCCTGTGAAGTAGTTGCGGCTGTAGTGGCTGAAATTTCCTGAGCCAGGCCAGTACAAACTAATAAGATCTGAGCCAAGGCGTCCTAAAGACCCGGAATCATATCGGCACAGCTGGTGCCTGATCCCGGGCTAGGGCAGCTGGTGGATCAATAGGTGCTGCCCTCGCTACCTTGCCTCTACCACGACCACGACCGCGTCCTCGACCTATGGTGGTCGCAGCTGATAGCACTGGTGGTCGTCCACCTCATCCGGTAGCACGAGTCCTCGCCATCTGCGAGAGAATAGAATACAAAAGTTTAGTTCTCGCATCATCAAAGTCGCACGACAAGAATTTCAATAATACGAAGTTTTTCCTAAAGGTTTTGCAGCCTCTCGAGGATAAATACAGACGTCTACGTACCGATCTGTGAGACTCTACTAAACTAACTCATGACTCACGAGACCTATGTAACCTAGGCTCTGATACCAACTTGTCACGACCCAAATCCCGAACTTGGTCGTGATGGAGCCTCTCGTGAAGACAAGGCCAGCTAGTTTAACCCAATTCATTCTTTAAAATAGTAAGTTAACACAAATAAAGTATAATCATGGTTTAATAGTACCAAATAGCGGAAAGTATAGATAAAAATGCGGAAATCCAACCCAACACAGCCCTAACCTGGGTGTCACAAGTCATGAGCAACTAATGCATCCTGATACAAGTCTACTAAATACGAAATCCAATACAATAGTTTGATTAACATGGAAATGATAGGATAAGGGAGGCACGGGGTCTGTGGACGCCAACAACTACCTCGTAGTCTCCGAAACACCGCCTGGACTGGAAGGATCAGCTCTCAGGAGTGGAAATCTGCTATGCCAGAATCTGCACACACGATGTAGGGAGTAATTTGAGTACTCCGACCCAGTGAGTAATAAATATAAATAATGGTTGAAAGCAAGAAAACACGTAAAGGCACAAAACATTCTATACAGAAGCAGTAAAATCACTTAAAATAGTAAATCAGTGAAATATCAAATGAAATCTCTTTTAAAACTAGTAAAACAGGTAATTTGGCAGTAACTAACAAGTAGAAATCTGCCCCTCGGGCATAGTATCAGAAACTCAGAACAGTATCAGCCCCTCGGGCTAACTGTCAATCACTCATTATAGTATCAGTCCCTCGGGCTCACTCTTAGAACAGTATCAGCCCCTCGGGCTACCTCACGATCACTCATATCAGCCCCTTGGGCATAGTATCAATCACTAAGAACAATGGGTACCCGCGCTCACTGTGGGTGTGCAGACTCCGGAGGGGCCCCTTACGGCCCAAGAGCTATATCAAGCTACCTCGTGGCATCATCACTCAGCATATCCTCACATCACTTAAGCCATTGCATGGCATATAATGTATCTCAGGCCCTCGGCTTCATATCACTCAGCATATCCTCACATGTGGCCCTCGGCCTCACTTAGTCCGGAAATCATCATAAGCCCCTCGGGCATTTGTAAAATAGTGGTTCTCAGCCCAAAATATCATTTAGAAATATCTTTTAAGTTTCAAATCTGTATAAAAGTGGCTGAGTTTGTAAAACCATAAATATCAACAGGACTGAGTTCAAATATAAGTCGAAACAGTGAGGAAATAGTGATAAAAATCCCCGAAAGGTCCAAATAATTGGCACGAAGCCCAGATATGGCAATCAGCCCAAATCATGATGATAACAAATAATTTTCAGTCAAATATGCGGTAAAATCATCAATCGCGATGGACCAAGTCACAATCCCTAGTAGTAAAAGACCCCGCGCTCATCAACCAGCATGTGTCTCACCTCAATATAGCACTACGATGTGCGAATTCGGGGTTTCAAACCCTCTGGACATCATTTACACTCATTACACACCTCGAACCGGCAATTTCTTTAACTCGCGATGCCTTTGCCCCTCGAATTGGCCTCCACGTGCGTCGAATCTATCCAAAATCAGAACGAATACGTCATAATATGTTATGGGAAGAAAGCCTAATCAAAACAATCGAAAAATACCAAAATTTACAAAATTAGCAAAAACCCGAGCTCCGGGCCCACATCTCAAAACTCAAAATGTTTTACATCAACGGGTTCCTTATCTCCCTACGAGTCTAACCATACCAAAATTATCCAAATCCCATCACATTTCAACCCTCAAATACGTGATTCTATCTAAGAGGGTTTTCTAACTTTTCCAAAACAATTCACGGATTAAATGCCAATACTAATAGTAGATTGAAGTTATCCAACCAAAATTGAGTTAAGAACACTTACCCTGTTGTTCTCTCCGAGAATCTCTCGAAAAATCGCCTTACGCGAGCTCCAAATCACCAAAAACGCAAAATGGGACGAAGTCCCATTTTCAGAACTTAACATTTCTGCCCAGGCCATTTTTTCGCTTCTGCGGAAAATTTTCCACAGCGGAAAATTTTCCGCTTCCGCTGTCCCTCTTCTGCGGTTATGACAACAACCAGCACTCGATACGGAAATGAGCATAACTCCCTCACACGATGTCCAAATTCGATGATTCTTTTTGCTATGACTCCAAAATTACGATACGGATGTAACAAATCAATAAAAACTTAATTTGGAGCTCATTTGCTTAATATGGTACCCCTTTATGTCGAAAGAAACGGCATTAAAAAATCAAATAAGAGCGCGATACAACCCGAAGCACACCCGAGGGCCCCGGGACCTCAACCAAAAGCACATCGCATCTTAAAACATTATTCAAACTTGTTCCAATCATCAAAACACCTCAAATAACATCAAAACAATCAAATTACATCGAATTCAAGCCTAAGTTCTTTTAGAACTTCCGAAACACGTTTTCGATTGAAAACCCCACCAAACCACGTCCGAATGACCTAAAATTTTACACGCATATCCCAAATATATTAGGTCTTTAATTTTGCATTTATAAAAAAAATCAGAAAAATAAATAAATGCAAAATACTTGATGAAATACAAAAGATAGACAACAAAATAAAAAAGAAAACAAATAAAAGAAAGAAATCAAGAAAAAGGAGAAATAATTGGTCTTTGGGAAACATTAGGATTTGGGCCATCGATTCAGCCCAAATTTCCTAATCACGCCAAATAACCCCAGCCCAAGGGAATTAATTCCCTTCCCACGACCCAGTCCCAAGTCCCTTGACCCCGTCCAGTTCCGAGATGGACCAAACGACGCCGTTTGGACGTCATTTAATTTGAGCCATCAAACCTCCTTGATCCAACGGTCTCAATTGGTTTTGTTATTATAATAAAATTGTCTGAATTTCGTGTATAACCCTAAAATTAGGCTTATTGATCGCTAGTTATTATTACATTAAACTAGAATTCGATAAAATTAGGCTTATTTTAGGGTTATTGATCGCTAGTTATTATTACATTAAACTAGAATTCTAGCCATCGCTAGAATTCGATAAAATTATTACATTAAACTAAACAAAATTTGTCATTATAATAAAATTAGGCTTATTACATCAAAATTTACCTGAACAGAAAAAAGAGAAACCCTAAAAACATGTATCTCTTCCTCGTACATCTCCCCTGTATCACCAGACATAACACCACCGCACTCCGCCTTATCGTCGCCGGTCGAAAATTGTCTCCGCCGGCGGCGATCACCCAAACTCCACCAAAAATACACCACTGAGTCTCCTTGACCACCTCATCCCAAATATCTAAACCGTTTCCCTCGAATCCCTTCCAATCTTTTCGAATCTTCATTTGAAAATCCGGCTAAAAACCTACTTCTTCCAAACCCGACCAAAATTACACTCTATAATCTCCCTTACCTCCTCATCCAGAATTCCAAGCCAACATCTCTCAAATCCAAGTAAAACTCCGTTAATTTTGGATCTAGGGTTCACACAGTTCCGGGCTAGTGTTGAAGATTTTTAAGTCGATCGATTTCTAGTTAATATTATAGGTCTATTTCTGGTGAAATAGATGTATAATATTAACCGGAAGTCGATTTCGGATGTTTTTCTCATAAAAGGTCGAATTCCAGTGAGTTTTCTTTTCTTTCTTCTCTTTAGTTTGATTCATTGTTTTGTTTGGTTCAATCGAGCATAATTTCTAGTTTAGTTTAAGTTCGTCTCTACGATTGTTATGAATGTTTAGGATAAACTTTTTAGGTTAATTTTCATTTTGTTTAAATTTTGATTTGATTTTGGTTTTTTGTTAGTTAAATGCTCAAATGCTAATTGATCGCTAGTATAATTAGGCTTTCTCTTTTTTCTGTTCTGGTAAATTTTGATTTGGGATTCAACTTGGATTTGAGTTCAGTTTATGCTTTTGTTCTAAGCCTTATCAGTTTGTTAATTGTTAATTCAATATTAGTGTTAATTAGTATTGATTGGTGTAGTGTTTGAAATAGGTTGATTGGGTTTAGCTGATTGATCCACCCTTTTGGTTAACTATAGTTAAATCTTGGCTAAGGTAAAGGGTTAGGTTGGTTAGTAATTCCAAAAGGGTTTCAGGGGTAGTTTGGGCATGAAAAAGGGTAGTTTTATTAAGAATGGTAAATTCAAAACCAAGGTAAGGGTAATCTAGGTATTGTATAGCCAAAAGAACACCCTAGGGCCTTCTAGAATAGGACTTTAGTATAGATTTTAATAAACTTAAGGCAGTTACTTGTAGCACAAGTTAGAAATTGAAGGACTAATAGGTGAAATCTGAAATAAAAGGGGGGAAAAATAGAAAAAACCTTTCACAACCTTCTGCCCATTTTATTGCCTATAAAAGGCAACCCCAATGCCTTCCTTAACAAGTTACACACCCCTCTGAAATTTCCTAGAGATTCTAGCCATTAAAATTCCCTCTAAAAGCTGTATTTTGTTTTCATATCTGCTTTTGAAATTCAAATACTTAAAATTCAAAAACATAAAAAAACAGAAAATCAACAAAAAACATCTATTGTTTCATTGCTTATTTAGATCATCTTCGAGTTTTCTCATTGCTTTTCTCCAAAGTCTGTTCTAAGCTCAAGTTTCAGCAATATTTAGGAATATTTGGCAGTTCGATTGAATATATTTGGGTCTATTTGNTCCTACTGAAGTTTTCAGACTCAGTTTCAAAGGCATTTGAGTGTATTTCGAGTCCTTGTGCTGTTATTTGGTCATTTGCTGTTACTTTGGGTTTTTCCTATCGAAACTTCCTGATTATTTTGGGTCAAATTGCTCCTGTGGTTGCTATCTGTTGGTTGCTGGGTATTAGCTGTGTTTATTGTTGCTGATTCCTTCTTCTTCTTCTTCTTCTTCTATTTCAACCTCCAGGTACACATACTGACTTTGAGGCCATGTGAACATCCAATTGAAAGATGAAATAAAGTTTGGCTACATGATTTTGTTATAAATTTGTTATAGATATGTTATATTTCATATAGTGTTCCTTGTTTTGTTAATATCCTTGTTGTAAATAAATCCAAAACTGTTAGGGACTGTTAATGGATTGTATCAGAATGTTTTAATTGAACTATATAGATTGCTTCTATTTTTAGTTTTATATTAATACAACTAGGCAATGTTGTTATGATTCAAGTGCCTTCAGAATCTGTTGTCTTAGAAAAATGAACAGGATCTATTACTGTTTAAGTACGGGTTGAAGCTTATGTTTTGATAGGTAGCGAACTAGGAGCTGGATATGATTAGTAAACAGGATCTGCAATTGTTAAGCATGTGCTAAAGCTTGTGTTTAGATGGATAACGAATTAGGAACTGAATATAAGTTATTGGCGTGCCGCTGTCTGAAAGTCGAAATAAGATCAAATTCAGGGTAGAAATATTTGAGATTATCATTTTCCCTTTTTGTTTGACAATACAACTCAATTACTGTTAAACTTCAAATGTGACTTTATCATATCATCTGGAATAATGTAAGAATAAAATTCTGTTGAACTTGATATCGGATATTATTAATGTTAAACTAGATGTCCTCATTGGATTGAATTGGTAATTACTTGGGGTTTCTGTTAATTGTCGAGATTCAAAAGTATTAACACATTAGTATTGTGTTGCTGATTTTTTTCCAAGTCCTGGGCTGATTGTTGAGGCCTAGTAAAATGCAAGTTTAAAATCCCCCACTAGGATTATGGGTTTTGGGTCTCCTAGTTAAGTAGCATGCTTGAGCTAAGAGGTTCACCTCTTGCTCAATTATGGACTTAAACTCGAGACTTAAATTCCTTGATCACTTTAAATACTAGCATTAATAATATTAATCAATTAGGGTTTGTTAGAGACAAATTAAATAGAAAATCGTAGTTTGCTTTAAGTTGACCTTTAAATAAAAATGAGACGAGCCTCGCCAAACAAAAATATATAATTGCAGGGCCCTCATTAATTGCTTAATTAAAAATATTTAGAACTTGGGGCGTGTCGTTTAGAGGATTTCATGGCCTCCCACAAAGTCAAAAGACGTTAGTCACTTTAGGCGCGTTTTTAATAATCCTACCTTCTTAAATACGGGTGTGCATTTCATGCAACCCAAATCCAAATCCGAAAACATTGAATAATAATGTGTCGAGTATCCGGGTGCATTTTATGTGACGTGATCCAAAAACACATTTTCAAACGGTAAATAATCTTAAAATTGCACTATAGGTTGAAGCATGTAAAAAATTGGATTTTTAGCCATTTTTAATAATTTAAGCAACCGTGCTAGAACCACGGGATCCGGGGGTGCCTAACACCTTCCCTCGGGTCAACGGAATTCCTTACACAGAATTTCGGGTTCGCAGACTCCAAATGGGAAGTCGACAATTTTCCTCGATTTGGGATTAAATTAAACTGGTGACTTGGGACACCAAAAAGCCAACCCTATCTCAAGTGGCGACTCTAAAAATAAATAAATAATCCCACTTTGAATAATGTCACTTTAAATGGAAAACTCCCTTATACCTTTATCCTTCGGGGTATGTGTGTAAAAAAGGAGGTGTGACAGCTCTGGCGACTCTGCTGGGGACACGAACCCAGAATTTCGGTTCAGGGTTCAAAGAATTCGAGCTTAATATAATTGTTATATTTGGCTTTATCTGATTTTCTATATGTTCCATGCTATATGTGCTAAATGTTTTACCGCTTTGATATTTGCTTGAATTGTATATATAAACTGTCGCGAATCCCTTCCTCTTTCTGAGTCTTCTACATCACGGAGAAGGGTGCACTTCGTGTAGCTTCTCTTCTGTTTAGAGTCTTTCCCAATTTTAGAGCGAGGTTGGATAAGTTGCTAAGCCGGCGGATCTTCTGTATCCCCGGTACGCTGCCTCCCCCTCAGCTCGAGTTTTCCGCTCGGGTAAGCCAGGTCTAGACCAATAAACCTAGGGTTTAAACCTAGAAGAACAAAAACTCATGCCGGATCCCTAGTAGGACGCTTGTTTGCATCATGTGCATTTGACTTAGGGGACTCAACACAGGGATTGGGTCCGTCTAGGACAGGTGACCTGAAATGAAAAGACCATCCTGATGCATCTTACGTGCTACTTGTGCATTTATTTGCTCGATTTTGCATGTTGATCGGCTTGTATACAATGAATGGAAATTGAGAAAAATAGCAGTGTTAGGACTAAGTTAGGGTAACCATTTGATTTGAAAACCCAATGCCCAAATAGTACCGAAATGCTGCCGGATTTTTGAAAAATGAAAAATAGAGAAAAAGAGAAAATATTTGGAAAAAAAATAGAAAGAAAATTGTTGTTCAAAAATAGTTTTAATTTTGGCGAATCCGCCCGAACTACGCTGGTTTGATTCTCATCAGATGTGAGATACGTAGGCAACCGTCAGCGGGTCCAACCACCCTTTTACAAAAAATAGCCAAAAAATGTCAAAATTTTAATTTTTGTCATAAATAAAGTCGGGTGACGCCATTCTTGTTAAAATAAGCCGAATGTCCCCAAAAGGGCGCCGGAAGGCTGTTTTTGCAAGAACAAACACCCTGAGTCATTTCAAATGGTTTGCGGACACAGCCTTCAAATCTTCCCCTCAGAAGTGCTGAAAGGCCGTATTCGCAAAACCAAATTCTTGTTTTGATTAAATAAAGAATTTTGCAAAAAATAGTCAGTTTGTAAAAAAATAAGTCATTAAAATTCCCTTTTTAAATAAACGTGCAGGATGACTTCAAGTAACATCGAGTCTTTCTCAGTCCTGAGTGAGATCCCCTTGAAACTTCACATGTGGTGGCACGATATAGGAAAAGGAAGCAGAGATACCGTGGTTAAAATTTTGGGCGGTCTAGTTGATCTACTGAACATCAAACCGAGGAAAGATATCATTGAGGCACTAATACCATTTTGGGACCCAACCTGTAACGTATTCTGGTTTTCAGACTTTGAACTCACACCTACATTAGAGGAGATCGCGGGATATGCAGGTCTCAATGGGAACCTGCGAGGAAGATATCCACTAGCACCACGACCGGTAACCCTTCATAGGTTCTTGGATTTGTTGAACATTAGCCGCGATATTCAGGACCCGCATCTAGCAGAAGGGTGTTGTACATTGCATTTCCTATATCACCGGTATGGTAACCCAAAAGGTTTCGAGGAGCTCAACACCGGCTTGACACATGCCG
>MU773031.1:207454-219915 GCA_026770625.1 Nicotiana glauca | reverse complement strand
ATGGAAAAGGAAATTAAACTGCTACAAGATTTGCACTTCCAGGACACGCAGGTGCTAGAAGCTCGTACACAACAAATAAGCCGATTCCTCCAAGAAAAGGGCCGAATCAGAGAAAGGATCAGAAACATTGCCCATTATATTGTCATAAAGTGTCAGGCCGGCGAGCGAATGGGTCGTACCACGTCCTTTGTCTCAGTGATGATATTTGTTCGCCAAGTCATGAATGATTTAGATCAGTTGCAAATGGGTCTCGTACGCAGGCCCGCGACAATGCCGAACGATGCTCCGCGGGCCCCAGGATTTGAAGCATTGATGTACTCTTAGTTAATCGAGTCTGTATTTTTGCTTTTGCGTCTATTTGTGTAATTTCCTTTGCAAGAAAAGAAAAACAAATAGTCTAGTATCTTTTGTAACCGCATTTGTTATCAATGGAAAATTGAAAATTCCCAAAAAATTGTTTTCTTACTGTTGCATTTATTTGCAAGAACTACATTTGGTCTGATTCATGCGGGGCCATGATACGTATGCAATCTACATAAGATTCGACCGTAATCCTAAGAAAAAGAGAAAAAGAGAAACGCAAGGGAAATAAAAGGAAAGAAAAAACAAGAGAGAAAAGAAACACAAAAGAAGAAAATAAGGCATTGAGAGAAAAATCCTGGCCAAAGAAAAGAAAAAGCAGAAAATGAAAATAGAGAAGAAGGAAAAGAAAATGAAAGAAAAAACAGAACAAAAAGAGAAAGAAAAGAGAAAAGGAATAAGAAGAAAAGCCGGGATGACACATGCAACCGAAGCAAACATGTAGATATCCATTTAACTGTATAGGTGCATCACACTCCAATGTGCAATTACCTATCTGTTACTTGTTTCATACTAACTGTTTGTTGCTGTCTATTCCAGCTGAGTATTTAAGAAACCGTGGTTGGTTTGTGGTAAACTGGCCTCGCATCGATACTTCACCAGATCCAAAGGAAAAACAGAGATGTCATCTGAAATGACCTTGCCTGCAGTCCCCATACCTGAAGATAGCCCAATCTCTGGGATCCCGGCCTCTGAATCCTATACAGCTGAAGAAAATCGGATCCTGCGCTTGCGCTTGATGGAAATGTGGGATGCTTGGAACAACGGGAAGGAACCCCCAAGCACTATCCCCGGATTCCCGGAGTTGTTCCCTAGATCTGGAGGTGCTACCACGGTCCCTATCAGCCGCCCAAATATTCCTCTGGGGCAACCTACTATGACTGCTAACTTCTTCGGAACACCCTCTGAGGATCATCCCCAAGTGTTCCCATCTGGAATTGCTCCCAACATCTTTACAGCTCCACCATCTTCTGCAACTACCCAACCATCGATACCAAAACATGCTTTTGACCCTTCGGTCTTCACATTTCAGAATCCAGTTTTTCAGGCCGACCCTCCTCACTATCCTCAATATGCCTACTCTCGGCCACCATATGAGATCACACCGGGGCTGGACAAAACCCCTAAAGCCCCAGAGCAGGATGAAATGACAAAAAGAATGAGGAGTTTAGAGCAAAGTCTGAAAAATATGCAAGGTCTAAGCGGGCAGAAGAGTGTTTCTTACAATGATTTGTGCATGTTCCCTCACGTGCACCTGCCTATGGGATTCAAGACGCCAAAGTTCGAAAAGTATGATGGACATGGCGATCCCATTGCTCACCTCAAAAAGTATTGTAATCAATTGCGCGGGGCTTGTGGAAAAGAAGAGTTATTAATGGCTTACTTTGGAGAAAGCTTGGTGGGTATAGCATCAGAATGGTACATGGATCAGGACATATCTCGATGGCATATCTGGGATGACCTTGCCCGAGATTTTGTTCGACAATTTCAGTACAATATAGACATTGCGCCAGACAGGAACTCCTTGGCAAACCTAAAGAAAAAGCCCTCAGAGAGTTTCCGCGAATATGCAATCAAATGGCGTGAACAGGCGTCAAGAGTGAAGCCTCCAATGGATGAGGTTGAGATGGTCACTGTCTTCCTACAGGCTTAGGAGGCAGATTATTTTCAAAACATGATGTCCGCTATGGGTAAGCCTTTTGCAGAGGCAATAAAGATCGGAGAAATGGTAGAGAATGGGCTAAAAACGGGCAGAATCTTGAGCCAGTCAGCCATAAGGGCAACCTCCCAAGCCATCCAAGGCGGGTCTGGAGGAATGGCTAAGGGCAAGAAGAAAGAAGAAACAGTGATGGCAGCATCGGGCGGAAGAAGGTACCAGGCTCCTAGACCGGTGTTCTCAGAAAGAGCCCCTCAGCACTATTACCCTCACACAGATATGACTTATGCTCCTCCACCTTATGCGGTAATGAATGCTCAACCTTTCGGCCGCCCGCAACCACAAGCTAACCGAAACCCACCTCCATTCCAAAGAAACCAGCCACCTTACCAAAACCAATATAACCCCCGACCACCACAAAATAACTTCCGCCCTCGGGAACCACCTAGACGACAAACTTTTACACCAATCGGTGAACCCTACTCCACCTTGTTCCCTAAGCTTGTCCAGATGAATTTGCTGCAACCCATACCCCCGAACGGGCAAAATCCAGAATCACCATCATATAAGCGGGGTGTCAGGTGTGCATACCATTCAGGGGCAGAGGTCCATCATACAAATGACTGCTGGACATTGAAAAAGGCTGTGGAAGATTTGATCGAACAAGGGAAAATAGTGTTGAGGGATGAAGAAGTCCCGAATGTTACCAATAACCCTTTGCCCGCTCACAAAAACGGGCCGGTAATTGGTATGATTTGTGAAGACCGAGACTTTGACCCTGCTCTGAAAGCCATAATTGCTATTGCCAATGCCGAAAAGAAACCCAAGGTAGCTCTGAAGCAGGGAAAAGAAGAAAAGAAGGATAAAGCTGTCAACATTGAGCCTGAAGAGAGAACTGAGACAAAAGCAAAGCTGGTGCCTCCTAAACACGAGGTTCTTTTTGTGCCGCGAGGTCATCAAGAGAAACCACTAGTTGTGAGCACTCCGAGGAAGTGTGAAGTGAAGTAGGGCACACAGATGTATGTGCCGAAAGGGGTCTATGTGGCGCGGGGGACAATTAAACCACCTCGACTGAGTGAGCCAGTGGTTATTGGACGCGCATCACAGAAGCCCATGACTGACCCCTCTGCTGTGCCGTGGAACTACCAACAAACAGTGGTCACATACAAAGGCAAGGAGATTTCGGGAGAATTGCCAGAAACAGTCCCTGTTGAAAAATATTAAAATATACAAGAGATAAACAACGCCACACGAAAGCGTTTTCCATCTAAAAAGCCGGTAAGCGCTGAAGAAGCAGAGACGTTCTTTCAGAAGATGAAAATGCCAGACTATGAAATAGTAGACCAATTGAGGAAGTGTCCTGAGCAAGTGTCACTGCTGTCACTAGTGACCAAATCTGTGGAACATCAGAAGATCCTTATGAAAACTCTGAACGAAGCATATGTGCCTGCCGAGACTTCGGTTGAACAACTTGAAAGGATGACAGAAAGATTCTTCGCTATCAACCAACTATCCCTCAGTAAAAGTGATTTACCTCTAGAAGGAGCTGCCCACAATAAAGCCTTGCACCTAACAGTCAAATGTGAAGGTTGTTACGTTAAGCGGGTTATGGTGGACGGAGGCTCAGGGGTTGACATCTGCCCACTCTTCACTTTGCAAGGAATAGAAATAGAGACGGGAAGGATTCGTCCAAATAATGTTTGCGTGAGAGCCTTCGATGGGGTTAAAAGAGATACCATTGGTGAAATTGATTTGATACTGACCATAGGCCCGGTGGATTTTGAGGTGACCTTCCAAGTGCTGGACATGGATACATCTTACAATCTTCTTCTGAGAAGGCCTTGGATCCATGTTGCAGGAGCTGTTCCCTCAACCCTCCACCAAATGGTGAAATTTGAGCATGAAGATCAAGAGATCGTGGTCCACGGGGAAGGTGAGCAGTCTATATATCGAGACCCATTTATCCCATGCCTGGAAGCGAGGGAGGGAAGTGAGCATATTGTCTATCAAGCCTTTGAAATTGTGGTAGCTGATCAGTATGAGGAAGGACATCCATGGCCCCAGCCTTTTTTATCCAATGCTTCAATCATGGTAGCCAAGGAAATGATTAGACATGGTTTCAAACCAGGAAAAGGGTTGGGAAAAGCTTTGCAAGTAATAGTCGAATTGGTAACACTACCTGCAGCAAGAAAGTATTTCGAGATGAGCTTCCACCCTACCCCGGATGATGAGAAATGGGCCAATGAAAGAAAGAAAGATGGATGGATTTTTCCACAACCACTGTCACATCTTTATGAGACCTTTGTCAAGTCCAAGTACGGCATAGAAGAGGATGACGAGGTGTTCACGGCTGATGAAATAGAAGATATCTGTGGAGCTATGAGGCAAATGCTTTATGAAACTAACATGGTCCATCCAGGAAAAGGGACTAGCACCGCTGAGGTGCTCTACATGGACCAGACGCCAAACTCCAAAATTGGAAGGTTACGCCTTTCCCGATCAGGCGGGAGTCCCGGTAGACTAGCCCTGTCACCTTTTTTGCATCTCGAGTTGTCTCAGGGTGTAACTCGGATGTTTCTTTTATTGTCTTGTCTTTTGAATTCATGAATGTAAACCCTGTTATCTTCCTAAAATTCCAAGAAATGAAATCAATATTTCATCGTCCATTTTCTCTTTAGTCTCTCTGATTTTTGTTATTTTTCCCTTTTATCTTTTCTTTTCAGTTATAATAATGCGGCTTTAAATAACATGACATGCTTGCGGACTTCATGCCCCGACTCAAACACGCTGTCTAACTGTGAAATAATGAATCAAGAACCGGAATATGATGAAGAAGAGGCTTTTAGGGAAATAAACCGAGAATTGGAACAATTTGAGAACAAACCTAAGCCAAATCTGAATGACACTGAACCGGTTAATTTGGGAACTGCCGAAGAAATAAGGGAAACCAAAATAAGCATTCACACAGATGAGAAAACTCGAGATGCAATAATCCAACTCTTGTTTGAGTTTAAAGATGTGTTTGCTTGGTCGTATGATGATATGCCAGGACTAAGTGTGGATCTAGTGGTGCACAAACTGCCAATTTACCCCGATTGTCCTCCAGTGCAACAAAAGCAAAGAAAGTTTAAAACCGATATCAGTGATAAGATCAAAGAAGAAATCACAAAACAGTTGAAAGCAGGGGTAATCCGGGTGGTCCGATATACTACATGGTTAGCCAATGTGGTTCCTGTGTCAAAGAAAGATGGGAAGACCCGGGTGTGTGTGGACTACAGAGATTTGAATAGGGCAAGTCCCAAAGATAATTTTCCGCTGCCCAACATCCACATCCTTGTTGATAACTGCGCCAAACATGAAATACAGTCCTTCGTAGATTGTTACGCAGGATATCACCAGGTGTTGATGGATGAAGAAGATGCTGAGAAGATAGCTTTCACTACACCCTGGGACACTTACTGCTATCGGGTCATGCCATTTGGGCTGAAGAATGCTGGGGCAACCTATATGAGAGCCATGACCGCCATTTTCCATGACATGATGCACCAAGAGATAGAGGTGTATGTGGATGACGTAATCATCAAGTCCCGAACTCAGAATGACCATGTTCGAGATTTGAGAAAGTTCTTCGAGCGGCTGTGCAAGTATGATTTGAAGCTGAATCCGGCCAAATGTGCCTTCGGAGTTCCATCAGGCAAGCTCTTGGGTTTCATAGTCAGTAGAAGAGGGATCGAGCTAGATCCAACAAAGATAAAATCTATTCGAGATCTACCCCCTCCGAAAACTAAGAAGGACGTGATGAGTTTACTGGGTAGGTAAAACTATATTAGTCGGTTCATTGCTCAACTGACTACCACGTGTGAGTCCATATTCAAACTGTTAAAGAAAGATGCAGCAATCAAATGGACATCTGAATGTCAAGAGGCCTTCGACAAGATCAAGGAATATCTATCAAATCCTCCGGTGTTGGTCCCACCTGAGCCAGGGTGACCTTTTTTCTTGTATCTGACGGTGTTGGAAAATTCTTTTGGTTGCATTCTGGGGCAACACGATATAACCGGCAAGAAAAAGCATGCAATTTACTATCTGAGTAAGAAGTTCACTAGCTACGAGGCCAAGTATACTTTGTTAGAAAGAACATGTTGTACTCTGACGTGGGTCGCTCAGAAGTTGAGACACTATCTGCAAGCCCACACTACCTACCTCATAACCAGGTTGGATCCTTTGAAGTACATATTCCAGAAACCGATGCCCACCGGGAGACTGGCAAAATGGCAAATCCTGCTCACTGAATTCGATATAGTTTATGTCACTCGCACGGCAATGAAATCCCAGGCATTAGCAGATCATTTAGCAGAAAACCCGGTTAATGAGGAGTACCAACCATTGAGCACATACTTCCCCGATGAAGAAGTTAATTCAGTAGAACCTATCTATGAAGACACTCGTGCTTGGACAATGTTCTTTGACGGAGCGGTAAACGCAAGAGGTGTAGTCATTGGAGCAATCTTGATATCACCTAATGGTCAGCACTATCCAGCTACAGCTAGACTCCGATTCTTCTGCACAAATAACACAGCTGAATATGAAGCCTGCATCATGGGCATGAATATGGCAATCGACTAGGAAGTGGAAGACTTATTGATCATGGGGGACTCCGATTTGATTATCCGGCAAGCACAAGGGGAGTGGGAGACTCGAGACATTAAGCTCATCCCGTACCAGCAACACGTGGAAGATCTCACTAGATGCTTCAAGTCAATAAAGTTCAGGTACATTCCTCGATGCCACAATGAACTAGCTGACGCAATCGCCACTTTAGCTTTAATGCTGCCTTACCCAGGCAATGCTCATATTGATCCCCTAGAAATTCAAATCAAAGAAAGGCATGGTTATTGTAATGCGGTTGAGGTGGAACCCAACATTCAGCCCAGGTATCATGATATCAAAAGATTTCTG
Organism: Nicotiana glauca; assembly: GCA_026770625.1. Classification (NCBI taxonomy): domain Eukaryota; kingdom Viridiplantae; phylum Streptophyta; class Magnoliopsida; order Solanales; family Solanaceae; genus Nicotiana; species Nicotiana glauca. The sequence continues at coordinate 212,939 of MU773031.1, read as the reverse complement.
AAAACACAAGAGTACCCCGAGCAAGCCACTGGGGACCAGAAGAGAACCATTAGACGGCATGCGAGTGGTTTCTTATTAAGCGGTGACATTTTGTATAAAAGGACTCTGGACCTCAACTTGCTAAGATGCATTGATGCCGAAGAAGCCGGAAGAATTATGCATAAGGTGCATGCAGGGGTGTGCGGACCCCATATGAACGGATATGTTTTGGCAAAGAAAATCCTACGAGCGAGATATTATTGGATAACCATGGAGAAGGATTGCTTTAGCTTCGTTCGAAAATGTCATCAATTCCAGGCGCACGGTGATTCGATTCATGCACCTCCAACGGAGCTTCATCCGATGTCAGCACCTTGGCCGTTTGTTGCCTGGGGTATAGACGTCATTGGGCCAATTGAGCTGAAAGCTTCAAATGGGCATAGATTCATATTGGTTGCAATCGATTACTTCACAAAATGGGTTGAGGACATCACTCTCAAGTCGGTCACCAAGAAAGCTGTGGTAGGTTTTGTACATTCCAATCTCATTTGTCGGTTTGGTATTCCTGCAACTATCATTACTGACAATGCGGCGAACTTGAATAGTCGTTTGATGGGAGAGGCATGTGAACAATTCAAGATAACACACAGAAACTCTACCCCTTATCGTCCAGAAGCTAATGGTGCCGTCGAAGCAGCAAATAAAAACATTAAGAAGATTTTGAGAAAGATGATTCAAAACTCCAGGTAATGGCATAAAAAGCTGCCTTTTGCATTACTCGGGTATCGCACCACAGTGCGTACATCAATCAGAGCAACCCCATACTTGTTGGTTTATGGAACCAAAGCAGTCATACCTGCAGAAGTAGAAATCCCTTCGCTTCGTATAATCGTTGAAGCAGAAATCGAGGATAGTGAATGGGTTAAAACCCGGCTAGAGCAGTTGTCACTAATTGATGAAAAACGGATGGCCGCAGTGTGCCACGGGCAGTTGCACCAACAAAGAATAGCCTGCGCCTATAACAAGAAAGTACGTCCCAGGAACTTTGAAGTGGGACAGCTCGTGCTCAGACGCATTCTCCCTCATCATCAAGAAGCAAAAGGAAAGTTTGCTCCCAATTGGAAAGGTCCATACATAATCCGAAAGATTTTGCCAAAAGGAGCAGTGTATCTAGGAGACATTGAAGGAAATGATCCTGAAACAGCAGTCAATGCGGATGCAGTAAAGAGGTACTATGTCTAGACCTCCTGGGGTGATGGCTTTTATGCAATTGAGATGACGAAGGCTTTCCTTTCAGCTACCCCAAACACTATCAATCCTTCGTAAACCCTTTGAGCCAATTCCGTTTCTTTGATTACCCTCTTTGGAACCCGGAAGTACGAAAAGAAAAGAAAAAAAAGAAAGAAAATAAAAATAAAACAAAAACAAAAACAAAATGTTTTGCCTGAACTACGTTTGACTTGATCCTGAAAGGGTACGTAGGCAGCCTCTCCCTGAGGTTCAGTCACACCAAAAACAAAATCTCAATTTCCCTAAAAATTGAAACTGGGGCAAATGGTATAATGGTTAGGCTATGAATCCGCCGAAATGGTTCCAAAGTTGTAGTTCCGCCTAAAATCCTTTTTACCTCCAAAACCTGGTCCAAGTCCTTCCGATCAGTTGGCAAAGGCAGGGAAGTGGAAAACGTCATTGTTGGAATCTGATACAATTCAAATTGAGAGAAATAAAATAAGAGAGTCTTATCGGTGAAAACCTTCAGGCACCATAAGGCGATGGTGAGTAGAGAAAATGAAAATGAGAGAGTCCGCTTAGTGAAAACTCGCAAAGAGCACTATNATCAATGGGTTCATGAGAAGATGGAAAGTTTGTGTGGGTCGGGCGTCCAGTCCAAGAAGCATGTCATGTTCATTTGAAGCTAGCATGCACACCCCAGATAAGTCCTTCTTTTCCCCCGAAAGGGACGCTTCTCTTTAAACTCATTCGCTTGCCTTTTGTATATTTCTTCCTTGAATCCATTTCGGTTTAACACTGATTCCAAAATTATTACAAAGAAAGGTGGCATGATTGGTTCTATCAGGCTCCCTTTTGTCAGAGTCGAAGAAAATGCCCAGCCTCAGCAAGTGCGTCAGGCCAATCCCGACTGACCATAGTGTTTGATGTTCTCAAAGCAAAGACATTTGAAAAGAAAGAAAGTAAAAAACAAAGGTCCCGAAGGCAGAATAAGTGAAAAGGACAGAGCCCACACAGGCGAGTCATAATGAAACCCTGAGAGTTGAACCAAGTCGGTTTGAAAAGAGATTCACCCTCGAGGCCGACAAGCAGCAAACGTCTCAACGGAAATGGGGTCGGGATTAAGCGATTGGGATGATCAAGGCCACAAAACCAACCACCGTTTCAAACTAACAAATTGTCTTTGTTGAAAACAGGTGCAATCAAAGCAACCATGCAAGAATGCAGGTGCAATCCAAAAGAAATGAGATGCGCAAGCGCTGAAACAACTTTACAACAAGGAATCGACCAGAAAGGGAAGTTTCCCGAAATTCTTTCATATGTTTTGGAAAAATAAAAAATAAAAAAAGAGGAAAAAATAAAAGAAGGAGAAAAAGAAGAAGAAGAAAATAAATGAAGATAAAAATCCCAAAAGAAAAACAAATCATAGTAGCAAGGAGCATTTTCTTTTCAAATCCCGGCATAACCCGAGGATCTCCCTGGCATAACCCAATGAGCATTTTCTTTCCAAATCCCGGCATAACCCGAAGATCTCCCTGGCATAACCCAAGGAACATTTTCTTTCCAAATCCCGGCATAACCCGAGGATCTCCCTGGCATAACCCAGGGAGCGTTTTCTTTCCAAATCCCGGCATAACCCGAGGATCTCCCTGGCATAACCCAAGGAGCCATTTTCTTTCAAAATCCCGGCATAACCCAAGGATCTCCCTGGCATAACCCAAGGAGCTTTTTATTTCCAAATCCCAGCATAACCCGAGGATCTCTCTGGCATAACCCAAAGAGCCATTTTCTTCCCAAATCTCGGCATAACCCGAGGATCTCCCTGGCATAACCCAAAGAGCTTTTTCTTTCCAAATCCCGACATAGCCCGAGGATCTCCCTGGCATAACCCAAGGAGGTTTTTCTTTCCAAATACCGGCATAACCCAAGGACCTCCCTGGCATAACCCAAGGATCCTTTTTCTTTCTAAATCCCGGCATAACCCGAGGATCTCTCTGGCATAACCCAAGGAGCATTTTCTTTCCAAATCCCGGCATAACCCGAGGATCTCCCTGGCATAACCCAAGGAGCTGTTTCTTCCCAAGTCCTGGCATAACCCGAGACCCCTTTGCTTTTTCCGGCATAACCCGGTCATCTTCTAGCATAACCTGGATTCATTCACAGAGATACACAATCCTGATTTAATAGCTTAGATATGTGTCACAACTTACTCACGAAATTTTCCTAGTGAAAACTGGGGCAGAAAATTTCGTTCGTTTGTTTGTTTTAGTACCTTAAGCAGGTTGATCTCAAAACACAAGGTGCAAGATGACCAATGGAATGAGTCTCAATCCAGAATCAAGAAAAGAAGAAAAGAACAAAAAGAAATGAACTCAAATGCGAAGCAAGCAAGAGACGCGGATAGCTCAAAAGCCGATTAAAATCACAAGCCCCGCTGATCCTGTCTTGACCCAATGTTGCTTGAAGAAGTAAACACCTATAACTTACGAGCATCAAGATTCAGATCAGAGTCCACAGCAAAATCAGCTAAGACTCAAGATCAAGTTTCAAGAGAATCATAGATAGGAATCTTGTAACTCATAGTTGATAGGCATAGCTAGCTTAGCTTTGATTTTCCTTTTGGTGTAATAAGGAGGTCAGCAAGCAGTAGCAGCAGCATCAGCAGTGCAATCACAGATCCTAGTAGTCCCAGCTACCAAACACTTCCGAACTACACTAACCTGATTCCTGTTTAGCCCGGGATATGTAGGCAGCCTCTGAAGCAGGGTGCAGTCAAACTTTTCAAAAATGCTTCACACGGAGTATGCGAACGGGCAAAATTCACTCATTTCCGCTCACTTGTCTTTGCATGAAAACTCTTCGTGTTTCCGGGCAAGGAGGAACAACTGTGAGCACGTAATTTTTGCCCTAAGCAATAATTCCCAAAAATAAAAAAAATTCAAACAAAATAATTTTTTCTTTATTTTTAATTTTTTGTGAATTTTGGTGTCATTTTCTGATAATTGTTTGCATTTTAATTCATATGAAAAAATACAAAAATACGCATTTGCATTTAGGATCTAATTTCATATTTTAAGATTAATTGATAGTTTAATTATTTTTAGAACAAAATATAAAGAAAATAACAAAATAGTTCACTTTGCATTTAAATAACAAAATCGTTCAGTTTTTGCATTTTAATTATTTTAATTGTGAATTCGTCACAAATTAGTTTTAAGCAATTTTAGGAGTTAATTACTTTGAAATATATTAGGTCTTTAATTTTGCATTTATAAAAAAAAATCAGAAAAATAAATAAATACAAAATACTTGATGAAATACAAAAGATAGATAACAAAATAAAAAGGAAAACAAATAAAAGAAAGAAATCAAGAAAAAGGAGAAATAATTGGTCTTTGGGAAACATTAGGATTTGGGCCATCGATTCAACCCAAATTTCCCAATCACGCCTAATAACCCCAGCCCGGGGGAATTAATTCCCTTCCCACGACCCAGGCCCAAGTCCCTTGACCCCGTCCAGTTCCGAGATGGACCAAACGATGCCGTTTGGACGTCATTTAATCTGGGACATCAAACCTCCTTGATCCAACGATCTCAATTGGTTTTGTCATTATAATAAAATTTTCCAAATTTTGTGTATAACCCTAAAAACATGTATCTCTTCCTCGTACATCTCCCCTGTATCACCGGACATAACACCACCGCACTCCGCCTTATCGCCGCCGGCCGAAAATCGTCTCCGCCGGCGGCGATCACCCAAACTCCACCAAAAATACACCACTAAGTCTCCTCGACCTCCTCATCCCAAATATCTAAATTGTTTCCCTCGAATCCCTTCCAATATTTTCGAATCTTCATTTGAAAATCCGGCTAAAACCCTACTTCTTCCAAACCTGACCAAAATTACACTCTATAATCTCTCTTACCTCCTCATCCTGAATTCCAAGCCAACATCTCTCAAATCGAAGTAAAACTCCGTTAATTTTGGATCTAGGGTTCACACAGTTCCGGGCTAGTGTTGAAGATTTTTAAGTCGATCGATTTCTAGTTAATATTATAGGTCTATTTCTGGTGAAATAGACGTATAATATTAACCGGAAGTTGATTTCGGATGTTTTTCTCATAAAAGGCCGAATTCCAGTGAGTTTTCTTTTCTTTCTTTTCTTTAGTTGATTCATTGTTTTGTTTGGTTCAATCGAGCATAATTTCCAGTTTAGTTTAAGTTCATCTCTACGATTGTTATGAATGTTTAGGATAAACTTTTTAGGTTAATTTT
>MU773031.1:142520-206465 GCA_026770625.1 Nicotiana glauca | reverse complement strand
CAAATAACAGCACAAGTCAGAAATTGAAGGACTAATAGGTGAAATCTGAAATAAAGGGGGGGGGGGGAAATAGGAAAAACCTTCCAGAACCTTCTGCCCATTTTATTGCCTATAAAAGGTAATCCCAATGCCTTCATTAACAAGTTACACACCCCTCTGAAATTTCCTAGAAATTCTAGCCATTAAAATTCCCTCTAAAAGCTGTATTTTGTTTTCATATCTGCTTTTGAAATTCAAATACTTAAAATCCAAAAAAAACAGAAAATCAACAAAAAACATCTACTGTTTCATTGCTTATTTAGATCATCTTCGAGTTTTCTCATTGCTTTTCTCCAAAGTATGTTCTAAGCTCAAGTTTTACCAATATTTAGGAATATTTGGCAGTGCTATTGAATATATTTGGGTCTATTTGAGTTGGTTTTGGTTAAGTTTCGTCCTACTGAAGTTTTCAGACTCAGTTTCAAAGGCATTTGAGTGCATTTCGAGTCCTTGTGCTGTTATTTGGTCATTTGCTGTTACTTTGGGTTTTTCCTGTCGAAACTACCTGATTATTTCGGGTAAAATTGCTCCTGTGGTTGCTATATGTTGGCTGCTGGGTATTAGCTGTGTTTATTGCTGCTGATTCCTTCTTCTTCTTCTATTTCAACCTCCAGGTACACATCCTGACTTTGAGGCCATGTGAACATCCAATTGTAAGATGAAATAAAGTTTGGCTACATGATTTTGTTATAAATTTGTTATAGATATGTTATATTTCATATAGTGTTCCTTGATTTATTAATATCCTTGTTGTAAATAAATCTGAAATTGTTAGGGATTGTTAATGGACTGTATCAGAATGTTTTAATTGAACTATATAGATTGCTTCTTTTTTTAGTTTTATATTAATACAACTAGGCAATGCTGTTATGATTCAAGTGCCTTCAGAATCTGTTGTCTTAGAAAAATGAACAGGATCTATTACTGTTTAAGTATGGGTTAAAGCTTATGTTTTGATAGGTAGCGAACTAGGAGCTGGATATGGTTAGTAAACAGGATCTACAATTGTTAAGCATATGTTGAAGCTTGTGTTTAGATGGATAATGAATTAGGAACTGAATATAAGTTATTGGCGTGCCGCTGTCTGAAAGTCGAAATAAGATCAAATTCAGGGTAGAAATATTTGAGATTATCATTTTCCCTTTTTGTTTGACAATACAACTCAATTACTGTTAAACTTCAAATGTGACTTTATCATATTATCTGGAGTAATGTAAGAATAAAATTCTGTTGAACTTGATATCGAATATTATTAATGTTAAACTAGATGTCCTCATTAGATTGAATTGGTAATTACTTGGGGTTTCTGTTAATTGTCGAGATTCAAAAGTATTAACACGTTAGTATTGTGTTGCTGATTTTTTTTCCAAGTCCTGGGCTGATTGTTGAGGCCCAGTAAAATGCAAGTTTAAAATTCCCCACTAGGATTATGGGTTTTGGGTCTCCTAGTTAAATAGCATGCTTGAGCTAAGAGGTTCACCTCTTGCTCAATTATGGACTTGAACTCGAGACTTAAATTCCTTGATCATTTTAAATACTAACATTAATAATATTAATCAATTAGGGTTTGTTAGAGACAAATTAAATAGAAAATTATAGTTTGCTTTAGGTTGAAATTTAAATAAAAATGAGACGAGCTTCGCCAAACAAGAATATACAATTGCGGGGCCCTCATTAATTGCTTAATTAAAAATATTTGGAACTTGGGGTGTGCTGTTTAGCGATCTTCATGGCCTCCCACAAAGTCAAAAGACGTTAGTCACTTTAGGCGCGTTTTTAATAATCCTACCTTCCTAAATACTGGTGTGCATTTCATGCAACCTAAATCCAAATCCGAAAATATTGAATAAGAATGTGTCGAGGATCCGGGTGCATTTCATGTGACGTGATCCAAAAACACATTTTTAAACGACGTTCACTTTCTTAAATAGTAACTAAAAGCGGTAAATAATCTTAAAATTGCACTATATGTTGGAGCATGTAAAAAATTAGATGTTTAGCCATTTATAATAATTTAAGCGACCGTGCTAGAACCACGGGATCCGGGGGTGCCTAACACCTTCCCTCGGGTCAACAAAATTCCTTACATAGAATTTCTGGTTCGCAGACTCCAAAAGGGAAGTCGACAATTTTTCTCGATTTGGGGTTAAATTAAACCGGTGACTTGGGACACCAAAAAGATAATCCTATCCCAAGTGGCAAATCTAAAAATAAATAAATAATCCCACTTCGAATAATGTCACTTTAAATGGAAAAATTCCCTTATACCTTTATCCTTCGGGGTAGGTGTGTAAAAAAGGAGGTGTGACATCCTATAATATGTATTTAACCAACTTCGGGACCCATATTTCCAAAGCCTTCTCTTATCCAAAGTGTTTCAAAGTTCCAAGGAATCTCAGGAATTCCAGGCATTGCTTACACCCAGGATATTATCAGAATTAGAATAGTGCAGTGTGGAAGAGCCTGCTCTCAGGCATCCAAGTTCAGAGGGAGCTCAGGGGTCCCAAAGCATGGCTTGCAAGAGAGGGACAAAACTTATAGCTAGGAATAAGTGCAGAGTGAAAGGGAATTGTGGAGCCATGACAGGTGGTGGTCATACCTAGACATAAAGTAGGCTGGCACACCCCTGACCATTTGTTTGGTTGCACAAGTTAGGAGCAGACCTTTTGAAGGTCAGACCAATGTCAGGATAGTGATTAGGACACTATCATACCCAAGTCAGGGCTCAAGCACATAAAAGGGGAAAGGGAGTGGGAATTGATTGAGTTAGGGATTCAAAGAACCCAGTTCAGGATCATAGACAACAATATTCGAGTGATGCTATGCTCTGAACAATAACTCACATACAAAAGGGGTGGGGGGAGGGGGTAAGGGAATTCATAAAGTATCAAACTCACAACAAAACAAACGATTGCACACATTATTTAAATACTGGACTGTAAAGGAAAAGGGTAAACAAATGGGCAGAATTAAACACATTGTTGTTGAGGCATGTAAACTAATTGAGACATACCAGTATAGAAGCAAAAGAGTGCAGAAGAAAGCAAACACATTCCACAGCAATGCAAGTATCAGAATGAGAGAGAGTATAAGTGAAGGTGAATTGTGAACTCAGCTTATTCTGTGTTCGTGTGTTCGTGTGTGTTCAAAGAGAAGGGAAGAGAGTATTTATAGTGTAAAAACATGCAGAAAAATAAGGCAAGGATTGCAATTCAACAATAATTAGTGGAACAAGTGTCAATTAAAATCAAATCAGCATCAAAGACTTCCTTTAATTAAGGAATTAAATCAAACGGTAGCATGCAGGTGTTAAACAAGGAAAGAAATCACACAGGGCTGGACATGACAAATAAGGAAAAAATTTCAGCACAGTACGAGTACATCACATGTATTAGGGGTTAGGTTCATTAGACCCTTAATTAAGTAAAGGTTTGTAAGAATCCCATACTAGTGTAATTAAGGTTCATTAGACCTTAAATCGTAAATAGCCAATTTTTCCCTTTTAATTTTGTAAAAATAGTAATACTGATTTTAAAAACAAATTAAATGTACTGGGTAAATAAGTATTATATAAATATTAATTAAAAAATGCTGGAATTAATTTTATAAACATAAAATGTCATAAAATACAAGATAGGCTATAATTACAATTATATGTAATTTAGCTTTAAAATACCAAACAAATTTGTAAAAAAATATGCGAAAATTACTTTAATTATATTTAGGTGTAAATGTGAAAATAAAATGAATTATTTACCGAAAATAATAATTTGGGGAATAATTATTGGATTTTGTTGTGTAAAATAGGAAATAAATTGGTTTAAAGAATCATTAAAAATGTCAAAACACTTGGATGTGCTTATATATGCACCAATATGCTATTTTGGAAATATTTGGGTATAAAAAATACTTAGAAAAAAATTGGGTATCAACAGTTGCCCCTCTTTACTCGGGAAGGATGAAAGAGTTGTCGGGTTTTGACCGGAAGCGGTGGTTTAAAAAGAGTTTGACCGAGCTCTGGTTTATGAGCTGCCTACATATCCATGGTTTTACATGCCGATGGATATTTGAAAGGACGGACTTGACGCTTGGGGGAAGCAAGAGGTGTTTTGAAGTTGATCGGGTGCGAGAACCTGAACGAGGTCACTTCTGCTGAGACGGTCGTTGCTAGGCGGTGTACCTACAAGTGAGCAGTATAGGCATATATTGTGCGTAAACTTAAACATGATGCTTAGTCTCGGAAGGCAGAAAGGTATCCTTATACAATGCAAGATGATACAGATGGAGACAACGCTTAGTCTCGGAAGGCAGAAAGGTAGCCTTATGCAATGCAGGATGATACGGATGGAGAAAATGCTTAGTCTCGGAAGGCAGAAAGGTAGCCTTATGAAATGCAAAAAATGTAGATGGAGACAACGCTTAGTCTCGGAAGGCAAAAAGGTATCCTTATGCAATGCATGATGATGCAGATAGAGACAACGCTTAGTCTAGGAAGGCATAAAGGTAGCCTTATGCAATGCAAGATGATGCAGATGGAGACAACTCTTAGTCTCGAAAGGCAGAAAGGTAACCTTATGCAATGCAAGATGATGCAGATGGAGACAACGCTTAGTCTCAGATGGCAGAAAGGTAGCCTTATGCAATGCAGGATGATGCAGATAGAGACAATGCTTAGTCTCGGAAGGCAGAAAGGTAGCCTTATGCAATGCAGGATGATGTAGATGGAGACAACGCTTAGTCTCGGAAGGCATAAAGGTAGCCTTATGCAATGCAGGATGATGCAGATGGAGACAATGCTTAGTCTCGAAAGGCAGAAAGGTAGCCTTATGCAATGTAGGATGATGCAGATGGAGACAACGCTTAGTCTCAGAAGGCAGAAAGGTAGCCTTATGCAATGCAGGATGATGCAGATGGAGACAATGCTTAGTCTCGGAAGACAGAAAGGTAGCCTTATGCAATGCAGAAAGTGCCGATAGTAATAAAAGATTCTTAGCTGATTATTGGTAACTGATTGTGATATTGCGGCTGCTAGGGGATATTGCGTGCGGATAGCAAATTCGAACGCGCAATATGTTGTGACTCGGGTTCCTGCATCCAAAGAAAAATCGTGAGTTTTGTAAAGGAGAAAGGTTAGTTCGTTTTCCCATGGCTTCCGGCGTTACGCGTCATTTGGGGTAGCGTTGCTAAACAGCAACTACCATAGTTATGCATGACTTAACAAATATAACGTAAGTAGAAAATAGTTCTGTTTAGATGAACCAACGACTGCAACGTGGTTCAAAACACTGCAACCTCTCTTGCTCCGGAATTTTGAGGGTCCTCTTCAAAATTCTGCCCTAGTTTACTGGGCTGGCACTTCTGACGGCTGCGCTGAACGAATGCAAAAATCAACTTCAAAATTTTGAGGGTCCTCCTCAAAATTCTGCCCCAGTTTACTAGGTTGACATCCCAGGCGATGAGCGGCTGAAGACTGACTTCGGAATTTTGAGGGCCCTCCTCAAAATCTGCCCCAGTTCCGATGATGGGGGAAAATGGAATTTTGTTAAATTGTGACCGAACCCATAGGGCTGCCTACATATCCCCTCTTAAATGGGAATCAGGTCAGGCGTAGTTCAAATTACATCATAGAGAAATCGTAAGTGATTACACATAGTATCGTTTCACTGCATCTGAATTAATTGGCTTTGGCCAAACTTCTCCGTCCATTATTGCAAGGATAAGGGCTCCTCCAGTTAGAACCCGGTGAACCATGTACGGACCTTGCCAGTTGGAAGAGAATTTCCCCTTGGCATCATCTTGATACGGGAATATTTTCTTCAACACCAGCTGCCCCGGTGTAAACTTCCTTGGCTTAACTCTCTTGTTGAAGGCTCTGGACATTTTGTTCTGATACAACTAGCCGTGGCAAATTGCGTTCATCCTTTTTCCGTCTATAAGGGCTAATTTGCTCGTAGCGACCTTTTACCCATTCTGCATCGTCCAACTCTGTTTCTTGTATAATCCTCAAGGAAGGAATTTCTACCTCGGCGGGAATGACCGCCTCTGTACCATACACTAGCATGTAGGGAGTTGCCTCGGTTGATGTGCGGACCGTGGTGCGGTATCCTAGCAAAGCAAATGCTAACTTCTCATGCCATTGTTTGTGACTTTCGACCATCTTCCTTAATATCTTCTTGATATTCTTGTTGGCTGCTTCTACAGCTCCATTCCTCTAAGGCCTGTAGGCTGTAGAGTTCTTGTGTTTGATCTTGAATGTCTCACACATTGCTTTCATCAAGTCGCTGTTGAGATTGGAACCATTGTCGGTGATGATTGATTCTGGAACCCCGAATTGGCAAACAATACGATCACGGACGAAGTCTGCCACAACTTTCCTAATCACTGCTTTGTATGACGCTGCTTCAACCCATTTAGTAAAATAATCAATTGCCACCAGGATAAATCTGTGCCCATTTGATGCGGCAGGATCGATAGGTCCAATGACATCCATTCCCCAGGCGGCGAATGGCCACGGTGAGCTTATTGTAGTAAGCTCATTTGGAGGCACCTTTATCATGTCTGCATGTATCTGACAGCGATGGCATTTGTGAACATACTAGATACAGTCAGTTTCCATAGTTATCCAAAAATACCCTGCTCGGAGTATCTTCTTTGCTAAGACAAAACCATTCATGTGCGGCCCGCAGGTCCCTGCGTGCACTTTGTCCAATAGTCTGGTTGCTTCTTTTGCTTCAACACATCTTAACACACCCAAATCGGGAGTTCTACTATACAGGATTCCCCCACTATGAAAAAAGTTGTTGGATAATCTCCGAAGTGTGCGTTTCTGAGTGGCGTTGGCAAGTTCTGGATATTCCCCTGTTGTCAAGTACCTCTTGATGTCGTGGAACCATGGTTTTCCGTCTGCTTCTTCCTCAACGTGAGCACAATAAGCCGGCTAATCATAAATCCTTACTGGGATGGGATCAATGAAGTTCGTATCTGGATGCTGGATCATGGATGATAAAGTCGTTAGTGCGTCAGCGAACTCATTTTGGACCCTGGGGACATGATGAAATTCCGTCTTTGTGAATCTTTTCCTTAACTCCTGTATGTGATGCAAATACGGAAGTATTTTGAAGTTTTTGGTTTCCCATTCTTCTCAGACTTGATGTATGAGCAGGTCTAAGTCCCCGATCACTAGCAACTCCTGAATGTTCATGTCAATGGCCATCTTGAGTCCCAGGATGCAAGCTTCGTATTCAGCCATATTATTTGTGCAAGGAAACCTGAGCTTGGTGGATACCGGGTAATGCTGGCCGGTTTTTGATACTAGGACTGCCCCTATGCCAAATCTTTTGAAATTTGCTACTCCGTCGAAAAACAACCTCCAACCATTGTAGGATTATGCAATGTCTTCTCCTACAAAGGACACTTACTCGTCAAGAAAATACATTTTTAGTGGTTCGTATTCTCCTTCAATGGGATTCTCGGCAAGGTGATCTGCTATGGCTTGATCCTTGACTACTTTCTGAGTCAAATGTCGAACTCACTCAACAAGATTTGCCACTTGGCGAGCTTGCCAGTGGGCATGGGCTTCTGGAAAATATACTTCAGCGAGTCCATCCTGGATATGAGATAAGTAGTGTAGGCACAGAAATAATGCCTCAACTTCTGAGCCACCCAACTCAAAGCACAGCAGGTGCGCTCTAATAGAGAATACTGGTCCTCGTACGGGGTGAACTTATTACTGAGATAATAGATGGCTTGCTCCTTTCTCCCCGTTTCATCATGTTATCCCAGAACACAACCGAATGCTCCATCTAATACCGCAAGGTAAAGTAGTAGAGGTCTTCCTGGATCAGGGGGAACCACGACTGGCGGCGTTGACATGTATTCCTTGATTCTGTCAAAGGCCTTCTGACAATCGTCGGTCCATCTAGTAGCAACATCTTTCTTTAGCATTTTAAAGATGGGTTCACAAATGACTGTGGACTGAGCTATGAACCGGCTGATATAGTTGATTCTCTCCAAGAAACTCATCACGTCCTTCTTGTTCTTTGGCAGTGGCAGTTCTTGAATGGCTTTAACCTTTGAGGGGTCCAATTCTATTCCTCGGCGACTCACGATGAAACCAGTAGTTTTCCAGCAGGAACCCCGAATGCACATTTGGCGGGATTTAGTTTTAGGTTATACCTTCTTAGTCTGTTGAAGAACTTTCTAAGGTCTTGCATATGATCAGTGGTTTTCTTGGATTTGACGATGACGTCGTCCACATATACCTCAATCTCCTTGTGTATCATGTCATGGAAGATAGTAGTCATGGCTCTCATGTATGTGGCGCCAGCATTCTTTAACCCGAACGGCATCATTTTGTAACAATACATTCCCCATGGCGTGATGAAAGCCATTTTCTCTGCATCTTCCTCATCCATCCATATCTGATGATACCCGGCGAAACAATCAACGAAAGACTGCAACTCATTCTTGGCGCAGTTGTCGATAAGAATGTGTATGTTTGGCAAGGGGAAGTCATCTTTGGGACTGGCCCGGTTGAGATCCCGGTAGTCGACACAGATTCTAACCTTCCCGTCCTTCTTTGGTACTGGCACGATGTTGGCTAACCATGTTGGATACTCGACCACTTTGATAACCTTAGCCTTGACTTGATTAGTAACCTCTTCTTTGATTTTCAAACTCATGTCGGGCTTGAATTTCCTGAGCTTCTGCTTTACCGGCAGACAGGATGGATCTGTTGGCAACTTATGAGCTACAATGGTCGTGCTGAGACCAGTCATATCATCATACGACCAGGCGAATATGTCCTCATATTCTTTTAAAAATTTCGTATACTCTTCCTTTTCTGATGGCGACAAGTGAACACTGATGCGAGTTTCTTTGACATTTTCTGTATCTCCCATATTAATGACCTCAGTTTCTTCCAGGTTGGACTTGGATCTATTCTCAAAATTCTCAACCTCTCTGACGACCTCTTCATGTACTTCATCCTCTTCTGAGTCTATGTCCGTTTGTTGCGTTGTTTCGTTGCAAGTCACAGTCGTTGGTTCATCGTCAAGATAAGTAATAGTAATGCTGTATAAAATAGAGTAAATGATAGAGAAAATAATAAGAGCGGTATATATGATAAACTGAAATGCTTTGATTAAATTTGAAATTGTTTGAAACATCGGAGCTCTTTTCAAAATTAAAGACAATGCGAAAGGAAAATCAACTAGTAAAGTAAACTAAAAATGCGATGCATGATGCCTTTTATTTAGCCTTGCTACCCCGAAGCCCTTCGGGTAATTGACCAATTGCTGAGGCGGTCTCCTCTGTTCACAGCTTGTATGGAAGTGCCTTCCTCCCCCTCTTCCTAAAAAAGAACACAACAGTCCATATCATCATCCTCTAGGAACAAATTCTTTATGGATGCCAACGTTTCATCTTCTTCGGACCCATACATAGTATCTGCTAGCTGGAAGGTCTGCTCTAGGATAGGTATCGAAAACTCAAATGGATAGTAGGGGCCGTGCCATTATGGCGACCAGTTCTGGAATTCCTTCCAAGTATAACCATACCCTAAGCCAAAGGTAGTGCTATGCTTATTCAGTGTGATGGGCTTAGTGATCCCCTGGAGATTCTCATCGAGTCCTTTTCCAGGCTCGTACCCGCACCAATTTAGGATACTTTCGATCTTGTTGTCCCACCACTTGTCTTTGTCTACAACATTGACCCTTTCGATGTGGTGGTATGTCTCTCCGCCTTTTCTCCTTCTGCCCCCGATCATTGGGATGGTCTGGTGACTATATATGGGATTACTACCATCGCCATGAATGATTACTTCCTGGTGATTCCATTCGAACATTACCGCCTGATGCATGGTCGATGCTACGGCTCCGGCAGCGTAGATCCAGGGGCGTCCTAACAGCAAGTTGTAGGATGCCGGGACGTCTATCACTTGGAAGTCGACGTCGAACCATGTTGGTACCATTTGCAAGCATAGGCTGATTTCTCCAATAGTAGATCTCTAGGACCCGTCGAAGGCTTTTACATTGATAGCCCCGTCTTTGATCTCATGTAGGTCTTTCCCCAAAGTTCTGAGAGTAACAAGCGGACAAATGTTGAGGCTCGATCCCCCATCGATCAAAACCCTGGTGATGAAATAATCTTTGCATTGCACGGTGATCTGCAGTGCCTTGTTATGACCCAAATCCTCTGGCGGAAATTCGTCTTTGTGGAAGGTTATTTTGTGGCTTTCCAGTACTTGCCCTACCATATTCGCCATTTCAGCCCCGGTTATATTGCTGGGCACATAGGCTTCGCTCAGTATCTTTATTAAGGCATTCTTGTGAGTGTCTGAACTTTGCAGAAGAGCCAGGATAGATATCTGTGCCGGTATTTTGTTCAACTGTTCGGCGACCGAGCATTCCTTAGCCTGTATTTTCCTCCAAAGATCGTCAGGTCCTGTCTCAATGGGACGCCCCGGAGCTTGCTTACCGGACTCAACTAGGTGCTCTAGGGTGTAGACCCTTCCTGTTCTAGTCATTCCTTGCGCGACAATCGTTTCTCCTGTCTGGGTCTTTTCTTTCCTCCTAGCTTCGGCAGTGTAATCCCATGGTATGGATTTTGAGTAGAATGGTCTTATGTCAGTCATTGCTACTGGAATAGGCACCTTTGGTGGTAACATAACAACTTCAAAAGGTGTATGTCTCTTTGGAACCCCAAATTCAACTTCAATCAGCCCAGACACCTTTGCAGAAGGAGGCGCTTCAAATTCAAGCAGTACAGACATATTTACTTCATCGTCCATGGAGGGCTGATTCTGCACAACAATTGGGTTAAGGGTAACCGCTAGCCTTTTTGGTTCATCCCCTTCAGCAATCAAACCTATCGACCCTTTAGGGTCCCAATCGTCCTCGATCTCGATCATATGAATGTATCTACCTTTGTGGTCAGGCAAGGGGTTATTACGAACATTAGGAGCATGCTCCTTTGCTTTAATGACTTTATTATTGATCAGGGTCTGAATCTTGTCTTTCCATGAACGGCACTCGTCAAGGGTGTGTCCCTTCATGCCGGAATGATACGCACAGGTCTTGTTGGGGTTGACTCACTGGGAGGGATTTTCTGGAGCTTTGGCTGGGATGGGAGTGACGTAACCAGCAGCTTTAAGTCTTTCATATAGCTGGTCAATCGGTTCTGCGATGGCTGTGTATTGTCTGGGAGGTTTACGGTTAAAATTTGGTCTAGGTCTTGGAAAATTTTGACGGGTGGGTGGTGATTGGTAGTGAGAGGGTTGAGCGTTATAAGCTTGGTAAACAGGTGCTGGTTGAGAGTATCTGGGCGAGGTGGGTTGATATGTGAGAGGTGGAGAGGACTGATAAACGGGAGGTGGATATGAGGGTGCGGGTGCCTGGTAATTTGGGATAGGCTGATATGTAAGTGGAGGTGATGGGTAAGTGTGGTACTTTGGTGGTTATTTGGCTCCCTGTGCGACCATCACGGCACTTACATCTTTCTTCTTGGACGCTCCACCAGTTTGTAAAGCCTTACTGGTGGCTTGTAATGCTTCAAGATTTGTAACCATACCATTCTTGATGCCCTCTTTGATTCTTTCTCCAAGTTTGATGATATCAGAGAACTTATGACCCTCGATCAGCATCAACCTCTCGTAATATTGGGGATCCTGAGCCCGGACGAAGAACCTATTCATTTTCTCTTCTTCCAGGGCCGGCCTGACCTTTGCAGCTTCTGACCTCCAACGAGTATCATACTCGCGGAATGTTTCGGTGGGTTTCTTCTTCGAATTATATATGTAGAATACATCTGGTGCATTCTCTCTATTAAATCGGAATCTATCCACGAAGTCTGATGCCATTCCTACCCAACTCGTCTATTTCTTGTGGTCTTGACTGATGTACCAGGATAGTGCATCTCCCTTCAAGCTCCTCATGAAGAGCTTCATGCGGATTTTCTCATCTCTTCCAACCCCAACTAGCTTATCGCAATAGGTCCTCAGGTGGACTCTGGGATCTCCGGTTCCATCAAACATTTCGAACTTGGGAGGTTTGTACCCCTCCGGAAGTTCAACATCTAGTTGAATGCACAAGTCTTCATAGTTCAGCCCCTCAATGCCTTTGCTACCTTCGACACCCTGGACCCGGCTGGTTAACTTCTTGAGCTCAGTTGCTATGCTCCTGATGAGGGAGTCTTTGTCATTAGACTCATGTGCATTTGAGATCGATTGGGTGTAGTGAGGTATAGTATCCACAAAGATAGGAGTGTTATGGAGGTGGTCGTTCGTAGTGTTTGGTGGCTCGGGAATGAGCAATGGAGCGTTGTTACATGTGTAGCGGGTTTGAGAGGAAGCGGGTTGTATTTGTGGTTGCGGGGTGTTTTGTGGAGGTACGGGATTTTGGGTGTTGACATCAGAAGCAGCAAGAGAGAATGATAGGCTTGCCAAGTTCCGAACTTGGTCCAACTCTACCTGGAATTTCAACAATTTCTGCTCAAGATGAGCAGTAGTTCCCTTAGCAATTGGGGTACCCTGAGAAGTTTCCTCCCTTTCAATCTCCTTTCTAGCACTTGTGTTTTCCATTCTTCCTTTGTTCTTGTTCCGGACAGGACTCGGAGGAGGAGGAGGTGGAGGGCCCTTGGATCTTGTAAAGTATGTTGATGGTGCCAGAATGAATGAACTAACCTTTGGGAAGGGGAATAAAAATAAAATAAAAACAAAAAGGTAACAAGTTAGTGCGGGTCATGATGAAAAAATGTTGCAGTATTTAAACACGTTGTGCGGAAAAATATAAATCACGTCCTAGTTTTGGTGACTTGTTGTGCCTGAGGTAGGCCTAGCGACAAATAATTTTGGAGAACTTATAATGCTAAATGCCTCATTTTATTGATAAAAATAATACGAATCCGAAACGACTCTAAATAACAGAAAATAAATGTCACTAGTGGCCGTTGGCCTTATTACATCATTAAGGCGAAATAAAGGACTCCTAACTACTTGGTCCCAGAAGGACCTTTCCCAGGTTGAATGTTCTCGTTGATCAAATCCTCCAGTTCACGTAGATTCTCCAGTAGAAATGCTTTTGCCAGGTTCTCTCCTTCGTTTCCCTCGGCATTCTGGCAGTCGGTGACTCTCTTTCTCACTTTTCCTTCCAATTCCGGCAGACTATATTCCAGATACTCTAGCTTTTCGCTAGCCTTGGTGACCCTCTCTTTCGATTCATTGATTTGGTCACTTGATGGGAGATTACTCCACCGGGTTAGCAAGAGTGATGGTATATTGACCATGCCGAAGTCGAGGACCTTGTTCTCCATTTTCTGCAAAACAAAAGGGTTAGACCCTACCGCTGCCAGACTCGACTATTTAAATCAATAATTAGCATAGAAAAGCACTTAAGTTCTCCAAATAAATGCATAGAACATGGAGGCATCCATTTGGGTTTCAGGGAAACGCGATGGACTTTGGACTAGGCTATCTTAATGAGTCATTATGTGGAAAACATAACTGACTCGGCTAGGTTTGACCATGATGCATGTACAGTTTAACGGAGTAAGGTTTCTATCTTGAAGTTCTAGACCGGTACCCTTGAGCGGACAACCCAAGAGGGAAAGGCACGGAACCGTCGACTACACCGTTGATCGACTGGTTTTACCGCAAATACGCCTTTGCCAAATTTAGGGGGTGATAGTATTGGAAGTGCGCAACTACTCATTATAAGCGTTGCTATAGTATTTGTTTGGCACGTGTGGAATATGATGTTGAAAATGCAGTTTACAAGAATGAGACATATTGACAGGTATTTTCACGTTCATACAATAAAGTTACAATGATTGCTCAAAAATTAGAACAACATTGATGGAAAAGCGATAAATGAAAGTAAACAAAAAAACAAAAGAAACAAGTCAGTTTCAAATAAAGACATTAAATAAAAGCAATAAAAGAAAGCAATAAAGTCACGTATAGCATGCAATGGTAAAAGTCTAAAGAAATCCCCAGCAGAGTCGCCATGCTGTCGACGCCCCCTTTTTTTTTCCTAAAGCGGAATCGGGTTCACGACATTCGGGAAGACAACTCTTTTCCCACTTTGGGAATTGGGTTTTTTGAGAGTTTGGAGAGTCGCCACCTAATAATTATAGTGCATTAGGACACTTTTAGAAAGAAAAAAAAAAGAATTAAAGATGAAAACCAGAGTTTAGGTAAGGGCTTGAAATTATCTCGAGGGGAAGGTGTTACGCACCCCTCAAGATCCACTAGTATGGTTCCCGGCCATGCTACAATTGTGACTTTAAATTCAAATGTAAACAAGCAAGCATTGCAAATATGGAAAATTATTACAAATAAGAGCGTGAAAAGGATTTAAAGATGCTGAAATTTAGAGGATAACAATTTTGTAAATTAAGAAGAGATACACAATGAGGGGAGATATCAAATAAGTGACACAAATATCTTAAGGAAATAAACAAAAGATGGAAGTTCGAAAAGTTTTGGACAGCTTTTGAAAAATCTGAGAATAACAACTAATAAAGAAGGAAGGGGTCCTAGGCTTATACATTACATGGATTATTCGCACAACACTGATACTTAATTGTACGGAAGTGTTATCGTGTAATCATCATCACCATGTCTACCCTTCCCACCCCGTTAAGGTATTAAAGCGCGGAACGATATCGTTTACTTACCGCATGCTACTACCCGTCCCAATCCTATAAGTCCCGGGGTATAGGACTTCTAATCCTAAAGGGGAAAGAAAGAGATGGAGGCCTTTATGGAGTTTAAAGGATAAAATTCTAATCGACATTCAAAACAAGTAGCAAGTAAAAGGGGATAACAAACAATCATACAAGGCTCAAATTAACCCCAGAAATCAAATAATCATTTAGCTTAGCATGCCTTAACAAATACTGGTTTGGTCTTAGAATAAATTTAAGCAGCGAGCGGACTGGTCCAACACATATATTTAGATAGAAAGTCTACATTAGGCAACTCGGATACAGTTCTCGGATATTAATGGATTTGACAGGGTTGTTATAAGAAAGCACTGATTTTTAGAAGGTAACTAATGCATAAGTGTTTTTAAAGAAAAGGGGGCTGCAGACTTAGGACAGCATTTAAAAAAATGAATTTCAAAAAGGGATCGGAGGACTGTTTCAATTGTACATCCAGAAAGAGTAGTTGTTGAAATCCAGAAGAGACAGAACTTTTAAAAAAAAGTAAATTGCGGAGCTGATTTAAACAACGGAGTTCAGGGATTGTTTTGAAAAGGAATGCATTTAGGCAGAATATTAGAGAAGCCGTGTTAGAAAAGATATGCAAATTTGAAGAATTTGATTTTTGGGACAAATGCACACTGGTTTAAAAGAGTTTTATCAAAGGTTAAAGTTTAGAAAACGTTACTAAGTCAGGCTTCTAAGAACCAATTAACTAATCATTACTGCTTTTAAAAAAAGGGCCAAACGAGTTTGATGCAAAATCCTATAGGCATGATATCTATGTTATTGATTTTAGCACTTGTTAATGAACTTGTGAAAAGATGCTTGTTTAATTAATCCTAAAATTTTCCTAATGAATATGCGTATCCTATAGGCATGACATCTATTAATTTCAAGAAATTTTATATGACATCTATTAATTTCAGGAAATTTTATACTCATATAGGCAGGATCTCGTGATGCATAGTTACAGAATATGAGGATTAAATCCTATAAGCATGTTTTCTAGGTGAGTTAAGCATTAAATCCTATAGGCATGGTCTCTATGTGATTGAATCAGTATTAGAGCTCCTATAGGCGGGATTTCTAGTTTGATAAAATAAATCCTAAGTCATGATTTCTACCCTTTGGATGAAAGAAAAAATAAAGACCCATCCCATACCCTTTTACTATAATCCCTGAGTTTCATACAAAATTATTACAAACCAATGGATCAAACTGGAAATTAAAAGATACATCAAAAGCTAACAGCTAGATCCGAGCAGCCTAATTCAACCTTAATGTCCAATAATATGTATTTAACCAACTCCAGGACCCGTATTTCCAAAGCCTTCTCTTTATCCAAAGTGTTTCAAAGTTCAAAGGAATCTCAGGGATTCTAAGCATTGCTTAAACCCAGGATATTATTAGAATTAGAATAGTGCAGTGTGGAAGAGCCTGCTCTCAAGCATCCAAGTTCAGAGGGAGCTCAGAGATCCCAAAGCATGGCTTGCAAGAGAGGGGCAGAACTTATAGCTAGGAATAAGTGCAGAGTGAAAGGGAATTGTGGAGCTATGATAGGTGGTGGTCATGCCTAGACATCTGGCACACCCCTGACCATTTGTTTGGTTGCACAAGTTAGGAGCAGACCTTTTGAAGGTCAGACCAAAGTCTGGATAGTGATTAGGACACTATCAGACCCAAGTCAGGGCTCGAGCACATAAAAGGGGAAAGGGAGTGGGAATTGATTGAGTTAGGGATTCAAAGAACCCAGTTCAGGATCATAGACAACAATATTGGAGTGATGCTATGCCCTGAACAATAACTCACATACAAAAGGGGTAAAGGGGGTAAGGGAATTCATAAAGTATCAAACTCACAACAAAACAAACGATTGCACACATTATTTAAATACTGGACTGTAAAGGAAAAGAGTAAACAAATGGGCAGAATTAAACACATTGTTGTTGAGGAATGTAAACTAATTGAGACATACCAGTATAGAAGTAAAAGAGTGCAGAAGAAAGCAAACACAGTCCACAGCAATGCAACTATCAGAAAGAGAGAGTATAAGTGAAAGTGAATTGTGAACTCAGATTATTCTGTGTTCGTGTGTGTTCAATGAGAAGGGAGGAGAGTATTTATAGTGTAAAAACAAGCAGAAAAATATGGCAAGGATTGCAGTTCAGCAATAATTAGGGGAACAAGTGTCAATTAAAATCAAATCAACATCAAAGTCTTCCTTTAATTAAGGAATTAAATCAAACGGTAGCATGTAGGTGTTAAACAAGGAAAGAAATCACGCAGGGCTGGACATGACAAATAAGGAAATATTTTCAGCACAGTACGAGTACATCACATGTATTAGGGGTTAGGTTCATTAGACCTTAATTAAGGAAAGGTTTGTAAGAATCCCATACCAGTGTAATTAAGGTAATGGGATCAATCAGCTTGAGTAGAAAAGCAGGGTCGAAAGGAAAACATTTCAAACACATCCAAGAAACAATGGAAATCAAGCCAATAAAGGAAAGAATCAATTATAAGAGTGCAATCAGAATCACACTAAGGAAAAGTTTTTGAAAAATCACTCACAAGTTACAGAAAGAACTCAGTTTATATATACATGGATGTACAAATAATAGGCATGTGAAGCTAAATTGTGGCAAAATAATAGCATGTAGCAGTAACTAGAAGGCATGATAGTCAAGTTTCAGTGCTTAATAATAGAGAAAAGATCAAAAGCATGCAAAGAACTCAGGACAAAAAATAGTCAAGAGTATGGAAGCACACTGCAATTCAACGAACGAGTTGCACAAACAACTTCAAAAGGATGGAATAGTCCCCAAAGAAACTGGGGTTTTCGAAAATCAAATAAATTCAGAGGAGATGAGTAGTCAAACAAGCAAACGGGTTTAGAATCTCGAATAGGCCCCAAAAAATTAGGGTTTTCACTCATGCTAACTCAGATATAGGAGAAGGTGAGTCAAGTGAATAATAAACAGATCCTCAAACAAAATCCCAAAATTAAGGCTTTTAACATGCTAAATCAGATAAAAATAGAGTGAGTCAAACAACTATTAACAAACAGACCAGGAAACTCAAACAAAATCCCCAAGAAAATTAGGGTTTTCAATATGCAAGTTCAGATAGAAGATAATACAGCCAAACACAGTAAAAGCATGTCGAGATTCAGCGAAGAGATGTTCGAAATAAAATAACATGAAACCCTAGTTGAGGAAATAAGATTTTATGAAAGCAAACATTAAAGAATCTTTTAGAAAAATGCATAGAAGGTTCACACACATACATCCAGAACAAATCAAAAATAAATCGAAGGAACCTCCAAGATTAGGGTTTCGTAAGAAACCCAAGAGAAGAGATAGGCTTTGGAAACTATCGATCTGAGCAGAGAAGTCGAAGATCGAACTTGAATAGCCACGGATGGCCAGAAAAAGGTCGAAGACCACCGGAGAACAATCATCGAGTAGGG
This sequence comes from Nicotiana glauca, assembly GCA_026770625.1. Classification (NCBI taxonomy): domain Eukaryota; kingdom Viridiplantae; phylum Streptophyta; class Magnoliopsida; order Solanales; family Solanaceae; genus Nicotiana; species Nicotiana glauca. The sequence goes on along the minus strand of MU773031.1, from coordinate 188,254 downwards.
CTTGGTCGGAATCCTTCAAGATCTGGTCGTTAGACCTTTAGAAGTGAGCACACAGAGGCCATGAGAGGCTAGATAAGCCTCCGATGAGCCTGGGGAGCCATGGATTAAGGTTTCGATGGGAGGCGGCGGCTAGGGTTTTGAGAGAGCTCAAGAGACGAGAGCGTTTGAGGGCGGCGGATTGAGAAAATGAGGTAGGGTTAGGCGGTTGTGTGAAAATAAAAAGGTAAGAAGTAACGGTGGCCGTTGATCTAACTGATCAACGACCGAGATTTAAAAGGGATATGGTTTGGGTCGGTTCAACATGTGCTGGGTAATTGGATTTCAAATTGGGGCTGAAATGGGGTGCCAAATTGGCTAAAACTGAAATGCAATAAGGCCAAATCGTAAATAGCCAATTTTTCCCTTTTAATTTTGTAAAAATAGTAATACTGATTTTAAAAACAAATTAAATATACTGGGTAAATAATTATTATATAAATATTAATTAAAAAATGCTGGGATTAAATTTATAAACATAAAATGTCATAAATATAGGCTATAATTGCAATTATATGCAATTTAGCTTTAAAATACGAAACAAATTTGTAAAAAAATATGTGAAAATTACTTTAATTATATTTAGGTGTAAATGTGAAAAGAAAATGAATTATTCACCAAAAATAATAATTTTGAAAATAATTATTGGATTTTGTTGTGTAAAATAGGTAATAAATTGGTTTAAAGAATCATTAAAAATGTCAAAACTCTTTGATGTGCTTATATATGCACCAATATGGTATTTTGGAAATATTTGGGTATAAAAAATACTTAGAAAAAAATTGGGTATCAATAAATGCCAAATAATATCTTTGGAGCAAACTTCCCACCCTTTTAAAATACCCCTCCAAATGAAGGATTTTTTCCTAGTATTCTGAGGATTAGCATAAGTATTAATGATAAGGTTAGCCCAAGGAGTAATAGTGTTGGTAATGCCTCTCTAACCTAGGTTAGCCAAGGTACACACATTTTTGTCTTTTGCCCTATGTAGCCCCAAGCCCCCTTTATCTCTAGGTTGGCACACCGTAGACCAACTAATATAGTGAATTTTTCGCTTCTCACTAGTACTACCCCATATAAAGTCTCTTTGAACCTTATCAATTTTTTTTCAAAATACTCATAGGGAGAAGAGTATATTGCATATAGTGATTTGGGATAATGTTTAAGCAGGAGTGGGAGAGAGTAGTTCGACCAGCTATATTTAGGAACTTAGCTTTCCAAGTAGCAAGTTTTTCTCTCATTTGTCAATTATAAATTGGTAGTCCTTAGGGGTAGGTTGTTTATTTAGGGTAGGAAAGCCCAGGTAGATCCCAAAAGAGTCAGTCTTATTTATATCAAGGATGCTGGTAATATCCTTTGTAAGAGACAATTGGCAATTTTTGGAGAAGATGACTTTAGTTTTTTGGTATTAATAGATTGCCCTGAGAGAGTACTAAAAAAGGTCAAAAAGGTCTAAACCTTTTTTAGTGGTATGGCTTGATTTAAGGTTGGCTTTAGCCATTAGGGTTAGATCGTCAGCAAAGAACATGTGAGAGAAGGAAGGGCTTTTTTTTCCTAAGGTAATAGGGTCCCAGTTTCTAATGTCCACCTGGTGGTTTATGAATCTTGATAGCATTTCTAGACATAAGATTAAGATATAAGGAGATATAGGGTCTCCTTGCCTAATTCCCCGGCTTGGTTGAAAAAATTTGGTAGTAGAGCCGTTTACCAAAATAGATATAGAGCTTGTGGAGATGCAACTTAATATGATTTTCTTGAATTTAGGAGGAAAATTGAAGTAGTTTAGGGTATGGTGCACAAATGACCGTTCTAATCGATCAAAGACTTTTTCAAGGTCAATTTTGAGAATCATATGACCTTGTTTCCCTTTTTGCTTGTGAATTTTGGAGATAATCTCTTGTATGATTATGGAATTTTCAGAAGCTCTCCTATTCTTAATAAAGCTGGCTTGATAAGGGCAAATAAGTTGGTCAAGGAAAGGCTTAAGTCTATTTACAAAAATTTTGGTAATGACCTTATAGATAGTATTGCATAGCCTAATTGGTCTAAAATTGTTTAGGTGATTAGCATTAGGAGTTTTTGGGATTAGGCACAGATAGGCCTTATTAAGCTCATGGGGGATCTCTTGGGATTCAAAGATGTCATGGAACAACTTTGTGACAGAGTGACCTAATAAGCCCCAGTACTTTTGGAAGAAGAATGGGTGTAGACCATTTGGTCCAGGTGCCTTAAAAGGCTTGAAAGAGAAAATGGCCTTTTTGACCTCAATATCTAAAAGAGGTTTATCAAGATTATGTAGAGCTAGGGTACTAATTCTACTAGATTTATCGTGAGAGGTTGTAAATATAGTTGCAAAGTAGTTACAAACATGGGAGGTCACTAGATTAGGGTCATTAATCCAATTTTCTTCATTATCTTCGAAGAAGTTGATCTTATTACTTCTTTTCCTATTAGTGGTCATTATGTGATAAAACTTAGTATTGGCATCTCCCTCATTAAGCCAAAGAATTCTCGACCTTAATTTCCAGTAGTCTTCCTCTATTAGCAATAAATCGTTGAATTCTTTATTGAGGTTAGAGTGAAGTTCTTGTAGAAAAATACTATGAGGGTAGTGTTTAGAATTTTCTATCCCTTGAATCCGGGCTAATATTTTTCTTTTTTTTCCCCATGATATCACCAAAAGTGAGATGTTTCCAGTGTATGAATTTGTCCTTAAAGGATTTACTATCCCTAATGTAGTCATTACTGGACTAGTTATCTTGAACTAGTGTGTTGAAGGAGGGGTGTTTGCACCAGTAGGTTTCCAGTCGAAAGGGCGGTTTATGAAAGGTATTTCTTTTGGGGATTAATTCTACTAATATAGGGTTATGGTTCTAGTGAGTTCTAGGTAAATGAATAATGGATCTTTTAGGAAATAAATTAATCCAATCCTCATTACCAAACACCTTGTCCAATATTTCCATAATCAAGCCCCTATTTTTGTGTCTAAGATTGGACCAAGTATATTTACATCCTTTGTAACCTAAATCAATTAAATTGCAATAATTAACTTTTGACCAAAGGGATTCCCTACTATCTCTAATATGATTACCACCATATTTTTCGTTTGAGCTAAAAATGCCGTTAAAATCCCCTCCTAAAAGCCAAGGTCCTTTAAAACTATCACTAATACTTTGAATACTGTCCCACATATTGTTACGATGTAAAATGTTAGTGCTAGCATAAACAATACTAAGAAGCCATTTTTGACGGATAGGGTTTACCTCAATAGTGGCATGAATCTCTTGATCCCTACGTATGAAGTTTTGCACTGTGACTACTTCATGATTGTAGAGCACTACAATCCCTCCAGCCTGACCCTCCGCTGGTAATTCCACAAACTCTATGAAACCATAATCATCCAACAACTCCAAGTGATTATCTATCCTAGTGTCTAGCAAAGCTACCAAGCATGGCCTGTGAGTGTCCACCATGTCCCTGAAGTTCCTTCTAAAAGTATCATTGTTGCCTCCCCTAATGTTCCAAATGATAATGTTTGTAGGTCTATTCATGGATAAATTAAGGCTTTGGTTGGCTGGGTTCCTATTCTCCCTTACTTCCCCCATCACAGGGTTCCTCTGAAGAGATGGTACAAGGATCATTGCTCGATTTCCTACGGTTGGATCCTGTGGGGGTCTTATGTCCATCGAGCATTTGTGTAATGCCAATGGGCAACTGAGAACATGCCTCTTCTCTTGCCCCTCCGAAAAGAGAAACACTTTTACCCCATCTAGCCTTGAGATTTCTAGGACTCGTTCTAAGAGAAGGTTCAGTGGCTCTTCCTCCTCTCCCATTGCTTCTTCCACTGGTTCTTGAGCATTTACTGGATTGTGTGGTGGTGAGGGAGGTAGTGGTGGTGTTGGAGGTTCTTGTGCTGGTTGTGGCTGTTCCCATGGCATAAGGATGGGGTTCGGTTGGGAGATGTTCTCCGGCATGAAGAAGGGCATATCCATTAGGGCATTCTGGGGATACATTGGATTGAAATGGGGGGGGGAGATTCCATTGGTTTCTCATTGCATGGACCAATTGAGGGTTTACTGACGGGACTAAAGGTTGAAGCATGTTGTTTAGCCAGGCTTGATTCAAGTAGTTATTCATAGCCAGCCTCATCCCATCCATCACCAATTGTTCTAGGTACTGAGTGTCGTGGAGGATGATCACAGTGTCCTGGCCATTTACCTGGATGTTGAAAGAGCATGCATGGCCCATGAGACCCATCTCCATCCATGACACTGGTTTGTAGTTTTGTGCTTGAGGTGGATGGACATAGATTATCTGGGGATTTACTGGTTGAGGGTGAGGGAGTGGTAGATTTTCCATTGTTAGTCTGGTTTAGCGAAGGATTTAGAGAAGTCTTTGTCTTCTCCAACTGGTTGAGGCAATGGTTGGAATTTTGGATAGATTCTGTGCTATTAATTGAACTTAAGTCAGGCGTGGGAGGGTGACTCTTGGGTAATTGTTGAGGATTGGTTGAAGGGCTAATGATTGAGAAAAACTTTTGTAGGTTTTTTATGTCCCCAATGGAGGTGTTTATAGGTTGGCCTTCCGATTCCATTGCATGTGGAGGGTTGATGTCCATTTGGCAAGAGTTTTATACGTTAATAGCCATTTGGCTAACATGCTTTGGTAGTTGTTGATAAGCGGATCTTGGTGTAAGATTTTGCTTGGGGTTGTGGTTAACTAGTGGTTGATTACTAAACTCACCACTAAAGAGGGTAGTGTTAGTAGTAGTGTTTTGATTTTTACTAGGGGTAATATTGACCTTCCCTAAGTTATCTTGCATGGCGACCTTAGCCATTTGTTTTGTAGGACTAGAGGTGTTTGACAAGTTTGTTGACACCATGTCAATATTAGTAGTAAATTGTGACATTTGTTCACTAGCACGATTTTTATTTTTAAAAGAATTTTGATTATTGTTGTTATTAGTGGTTTTTTCCAATACCATTTGATGGTCATCTAGGATAGAGTAGTTGTTTTTTGTAGGCAAATTAGTTTGATGCTTAAGCAGAGAATGAGAAGAAGATGTAGAATAATTAACATCCTTTGTTTTGTATTGTAACAGTTTAGTATCCAAATACTTACCAGTGGCAGCATTGAAAAGCTTAACAGGAATACCTGGACCAGTGCCTTGCTTATCCGGATAGGGGTGCTTTGGGTTGTTTTTTGTAGCATGATTTTTCTTTTTTGAAAAGGAAATTGTTGTTCATCCTTCTGTATCTCCTTCATTTGAGTATGGTAATTCCTTGCATGAGTCTTCATTTGGGCTGTCCTAGTTATTATGAAAAAAGAAGGGACATTTCTGTGCTATATGTCCCAATTTGCCGCATTTTGTACAAAGGAAATTTTTCCCTTCATAATGAATTATTTGTTTGTGATGACCAACATAGATAAAAGGTTAGACTGGCATATCAAAGGGTAATTTCACACATAGTCTTGCATAACGACCACGGAGGGTTGTTGATGTGCAAACGTCAATTTTGAGTAATCGACCAATTGTATTACCAATTTTTTCCAAAGTTTTGCCATCATAAAATTCGGTGGGTAATTGAGGAAGTCTAATCCAAATAGCTGATTTAGTGACCTTTTCCTGAGTTGCAAAAAAATTTTGTTTCCATTCAATGATGGAGAGAAAGTGCCCGTTTATGAACCAAGGACCTTGATTCATTGCCTTGTCCATATTCTCTTTTCTTCTGAATTTAATGATGTAGTAGTCCATTCCCAGATCAATCAATTGAAAATCCTCCGTTGGCTTCCATAGCTCTTGAATTTTTTTCTTTAGGTAGTGATGTAGCATGCGCTTGCCCACTAGTTTAATTATGATAGAGTTCTTCCATGGATCATAGATGCGTGCTTTATCCTCAGCAGAAAGGGATATACACTTGATGCCTTCTGAGATTGACAAAGAGGATTGATCAGTTGATTGATCATCCTGATCCATTAGTAGAGAATTTTGGTCCTGATCATTCCCTAAAGTGGTGAATAATATAGGATTTTGGGTGATGAGCATGTCCTTGAAACTAGGCTTGGTTCTACTTTGATCAATATCTGGGGGTTTTGGGGGGATTGGATTTTCATGTTATGGATCATAGGGTTGGGGTTCCATTTTCCCAGAGAGACAAGGCAAGTCTAAGTTAAACAACAGGGAAATGTCTTTTTCGTTAGAATCCAAGTTAAAAGGACACAGAAGTGAATTGTGTTAGGAAAAAAGAAATAATATTCATGGTACTAAAAGTGAAATAATAATGTAGCAACGAGGTACGGTAATTAACAAGAATAAAAGAGTGACAACAACACCAAGAATTTTTACGTGGAAAACCCTTCTGAATAAGGGAAAAACCACGGCCCTGAGAGGAGCAACTGATATCACTATAGCAAGGAATTTTACACTTTGTAGGTCCGAGTAAAATACCCCAAAGACCACTACAACACTCAAAAGAAATAACCATCTTTTGATATTTTCACCTCACTGCAATATCGCTCACTCTCTATTTTCTTCACAATCTATTTTCTTATACCCTGTCTGTGAAACCTCACTCTTTCTTTCTAACTCTCAGATATATTTTTCCTCTAAGATTGGTGGGTAGAGATGAGTAGGCAGAGCCTTCTGCACGCCTACTGACTTTGACACAAAAAAAAAACGTGGGCTGCTGCTAATCAAGGAAGAAACTTTCTTCCTTGATTTATGGCATGATGGCTGCCAACTTTAGAAAACAACCAACTAGGAAGAAACGTCTTCCTTAAAGAATGGGATGGATCCCACAAATTGAGTGATAATCGACAAGTTCAAACTATTACTTTGTATCTACGAGTATGTGTTTCTCTTTCTCCTTCACCAACTCCGAGCATATACTAACCTTTGAAAAAAAGCAATTGAAAAAAGGAAAATACAAATGTGAAAGAAATGAAAGCATTAGGGTGTGTTAACTTTAACTCCGGTGATATATGGTTGGTGTTTCTCTACCTTAACAAAAAAATTCAAATTTATATATTGGGATTGAAAATCCTGAGCCAATGATTTATTGGAAACAAAATTTTTACCTCCACAAGTAGGGAAAGGTTGCGTACATACTATCCTCCTCAGATTTTACTATGTAAGATTATACTGGGTATGTTGTTGTTATTGTTGTTGTTGAATATTGGGATTGAAAAATCTTTTGGTAGAAAGCAGTTTACAATTTTTTCTAGGTATGCGCTGCATAAATTCGAATTAGTTGATAAACTATCTTCTAATGTTTAGTCAAAAAAAAGTTTTAATGTAAATTATCCATGTGTATTAGAAAGAATAAATAGAAAAAATATGTGACGACCCGACCTGTCGTCTCATGAGTTACCCATCGTTTCCCGATTTCTGTTTTTTTATGCTTCGTTATCAGTGTTTTATGTCATCAAGTTGATTAGTTTGCGTTCGGAGTGGATTTGGTAAGAAATGAGACACTTAGTCTCTTTTAAGAAGGTTTAAGTTGGAAAAGTCAGCTGGATACCGACTTATGTGTTAGAGGGCTCGGATGTGAGTTCCGATAGTTTGGTTAGCTTCAGGAGGTGATTTGTGACTTAGGAGCATGATCAGAATTTATTTTGGATGTCCGATTTAGAATCTGGCTTGAATTGGCAAAGTTAGAATTTTGGCGATTTCTGGGTTGTAGGTGAGATTTTGAACAGAGGGTCGGAATAGAACTTCAAGAGTTGATATAGATTCGTTATGTTATTTGGGATGTGTGTGCAAAATTTCAGGTCATTCGGACGTGGTTTGGTTGGGTTTTTTATCAAAAGCGTGTTTCGAATGTTTTAAGAAAATTTAAGCTTGAATTTGATGTGAATGGGTGGATTTGATATTGTTTGAGGTATTTTGATGATTGGAACGAGGTTGAATGAGGTTTTAGGATATGTTGGTACTTTTGGTTGAGGTCTCGGGGGTCTCGGGTGAGTTTCGGGTGGTCAATCGGGCTATTTTTGGAATTGGAATGTTGCAGAAAAACAATTCAGGTGTTGCATACATTTAAGCCTTAGCGATCGCGAGGGGTATGTCGCGTTCACGTAGAAGGATCTTGGGATGGCCAGGGTCTAGTCTTCGCATTCGCGTTCAAGGGCTCGCGTTCGTGTTTAAGGGCTCGCGTTGGCGAAAGGCTAGGAGCTGATGTTTCGCGTTCGCATATAAGGATTAAGGTCCAAGAGCAGTTGTTCTTCGCGTTCGCGTACATGGACCACATTAGCGTAGGTATATAAGTCTATTACATTGCGTTCGCGGGGAGTAGTTCGCGTTCGCATAAGGTTGATTTTGGGAAATTAAAAGTTGTACTTCGCGTTCGCGAGGCTGAGGTCGCGAACGCCATGAAAGGAGGTCAGAACTAGGCTGAAAGTTTATAAGTTATTTCATCCGCGATTTTGAGTCATTTTTCCTCCATAGTCAATCTTTTTGAGGGAGATTCAAGAGGTATTTAAGGAGAATCTATTGTAGGTAAGTTTTTTGAACCTAAAACGTGAATCTATTGTGAAATCTATCTAGAAATTCATGGAAACTTCAACAAAAATGGAAGAACTAGGGCTTGGAATTTTTGTTTTTTGATTTGGGATTTGAGGGGTCATTTAGACTCCGATTTTGGTGTTCTTTATATGCATAGACTCGTGGGAAGATAAGGAACCCGTTGATTTTAAAAAATCTGAATTTCGATACGTGGGCGTGGGGCTCGGGTTTTGCTAATTTCGAGAATTTTGGTACTTTTCGATTGTTTTCGCTTGGGCTTTGTTCCCTTAGCATATTGTGACGTATTCGCTCTGATTTTGACTTGATTCGACATGATTAGAGGCCAATTCGAGAGGCAAAGGCATCGCGGAGTAGCAATTTTCACCGATTTGAGGTAAGTAACCATTGTAAATTTGGAACTGAGGGTACAAACCCCGGTATTTGACTCGATTTGATAAATATGGTGACGTACATACTTGGTGATGAGTGTGTGGGCGTGCATCGGTAGGGACTGTGACTTGGTCCATTCCGTAGCGACTATTAAGCCTCGTATTTTATTTGAAAATGTTATATTATTCTGGATTCTGGATCCTTATACTGTATTATGGGCTTTATGCCATGTTTGGGGCCTTGTGCCGATCTGTAGAAACCCTTAGGGGCATTTTAACTGTTTTCCTCACTTTACTTATTAAAAACATATCCTCAGTCATGTTTTACCTATTAAATGTTTAAAAGTGGTTTTATCATTATACTCCTATTGTGAGGACTGTTTGGGCTAAGTTCCATAATTTCTATTGTGATGCCCAAGAGGCTGTGAGGCTAAGGACTGAGAGAGGTTAAGAACCTTATATATATATATATATATATATATATATATATATATATATATATATATATATATATATATATATATATATATATATATATATATATATATATATTATGGATCGGGCTGCACGCTGCAGCGATACTTATATGGATCGGGTTACACGCTGCGTCGAGATAAATATTGGATCGGGCTGCACGCCGCAGCGATATGATGCTTGGGCTGTAAGAGCCCCTCCGGAGTCTGCACGCCCCCAGTGAGCGTAGTCGACTATAAATATATGGATCGGGTGTGACGACCTGGCCCGTCGTCATGTGAGTTACCACCCCGTTTCCCCCATTTTCTGCTTCCTTATGTTTTATTATAAGAGTCTTGGGTGAATGAGTTCATTTGGATTGGTTTTGGATGGAAATGAGATACTTAGTCTCTTTAAGGAAGGCTTGTTTTGGAAAAGTCAACCGGATGTTGACCTATGAGTTAGAGGGCTCGGATGTGATTTTCGGTGATCCGGTTAGCTTCAGGGGATGATTTATGTCATAGGAGTGTGATCGGAATTGATTTTGGAGGTCCGGTGTAGAATTAGGCTTGAATTGGCGAAGTTAGTATTTTGGCGAATTCCAGTTGATAGGTGAGATTTTGATCCGAGGGTCGGAATGGAATTCTGAGAGCTGTTGTAGCTCTATTAGGTGATTTTGGATGTGTGTGCAAAATTTCAGATCATTCGGAGGTGTTTTGGTCAGGTTTTTGATCAAATGCGTAATTCAGAAGTTTTAGAAGAACTTAGGCTTGAATCCGATGTAATTTGATGGTTTTGGTGTTTGTGGTGTTTTGATGATTGAAGCAAGTTTGAATGATGTTTTAGAATGGGTTGGCACTTTTGGTTGAGGTCCCGAGGGCCTAGGGGTGATTTCGGATGGCCATCGGGATGATTTTGGACTTGGTAAGATTGCTGTATATCTGGTATCAGTATTTACACATTTGCGGAAAAGGAATCGCAGATGCTGTTGCGCAGGTGCGGAAGGAAGATCGCAGGTGCGGTCTTTGGCTTGGATGGAAGAATCTGCAGATGCGGAAGGCTCCGCAGATGCGGTAGAATAGTCGCAGGTGCGAAAAGGCGAGGCCTTGGTGCTTCCGCAGAAGCGGACAAGTATCCGCAGAAGCGGGGTCCGCATATGCGGAAAGGGGACCGCAGAATTGGTTGTTGGTTTAATGAAGATCCGCAGAAGCGAAATTTTAACCGCAAATGCGGTAATGGAACCGCAGATGCAAAAATCACTGTTCTCAGAAGGGTTTTAAAGCTCATTTTTGTTCCGCGAGCTTAAGTCCATTTCCACCATTTTTTATTGACCTTGAGAGCTTTTGGACGAAAATTGAAGGGGATTTCGACTAGGTGTGATTGGAGGTGAGTTTATTGACCTAAATACATGAGTTAATGGTAGAATTTACATTGAAATTTGTTGAAATTCGTCAAAAGAGGGTAAAGCAGGGCTTGGGAATTTTGTATTTCAAAGTGGAATTTGGGGGGTCAATTGGACTCCGATTTTGGTAATTTTGAAATGTATAGACTCGTGGCAAGATAAGGAATCCGGTGATGTTAATTTTTTGATTTTTCAAGAAGTGGGCCCGGGGCTCGGGTTTTGCAAATTTTGTTATTTTTGATATTTTTTGAGTCTTTTCGATTGGGTTATGTTGCCTTAGCCTATTGTGATGTATTCGTTGTAATTTTGATCAGATTCAACGCGCAAGGAGGTCAATTTTCGAGGCAAGGGCATAGCCAGCTAGGATTTTGGTTGGCTTGAGATGAGTAATGATAGTAAATGATATCCTGAGGGTTTGAAACCTCGGATTTGCACAACGTGGTGCAATATTGAGGTGAAATACGTGCTTAATAGCGAGCGCAGGGTTGTTTACTATTGGGGATTGTGACTTGGTCTGCTCCGTTTGATATTTTACCGCGTATTTGACTAAGTTGATTTGATTATCATCGTGATTTGGGCTTATTGCCATGTTTTGGGCTTAATTCCGATTATTTGAACCCTTCGGGGATTGTTATCACTATTTCCTTACTATTTTGACCCATTATTTGAACTCAGTCCTAATGATTATACTGTTTCGCAAACTCAGTCGTTTTAATTGAATTTTGAGACTTTAATGATATTTCACTATTGTCTGGGCTGAGAACTATTATTTTTATTGATGCCCGAAGGGCTTATGATATTCTCTGGACTGAGGCTTTGAGGCCTTGAGCGGGAGGTGAGGAGGCTTTTATGCCTCTAGTGTACTGTGAGGAGGCTTTCAGGCCTCAAGTGTGATATGAGAAGGCTTTCAGGCCTTGTTTTATATGCCACGAGGTGGCTTGATATTGCGCTTGGGCCGTAAGGGGCTCCTCCCGGAGTCTTTACACCCCCAGTGAGCGCGAGTATTCATATGATGTGATACTGAGCCCGAGGGGCTGATACTATTCTGAGTAATGTGATACTGAGCTCGAGGGGATGATACTGTTCTGAGCAATTGATACTGGGCCCGAGGGGTAGATTTCTACTCACTATTTACTTGTTGTTTTACCTAATTTACTGGATTTATTTAAAAAAAGGGGATTTCATTTTATCCTGTACTGTTCTGCTATTTTACTGTTTCTACCGCCTGATATAAAATTATTTTGTGCAGTTATGTGATTTCTTATCTTCGGTTATTATTTATTATTATTACTCACTGGGTTGGAGTACTCACATTAGTCCCTGCACCATATATGCAGATACAGGCATTGCGGAGTCTACCCCTGAGCACTAATTCTTCCAAGATCAGGAGGTTAGTCGGAGCGACGAGGTAGCTGTTGACGTTCGCAGCCCTTATCTCTCCTATTTCATATCTTTGAGTTTCCTTCAGACCATTGTATCAGACTTCACATTTTGTAGACTTATTTTAAACTCTGTAGTAGCTCATGACTTGTGACACCCCGGTTTGGGCTGTGTCGGGTTTGTATCGTACGTTGGTATTGTAATTTCCGCATTTATAACTGTTTACACTTGTTCTGGATTTGCTAAAATCTTAATAATTGCTAAAAAAAGGTATTCGCGTTGTTCTGGCTGGACTTGTCTTCACGAGAGGCGCCGTCACGATCGAGGTTGGGAATTGGTTCGCGACAAGTTGGTATCAGAGCCTAGGTTACTAGGTCTCGCGAGTCTTGAGCCGGTTTAGTAGAGTCTCACGGAGCGGTACGGGGATGCCTGTATTTCTCCTTGGGAGGTTGTAGAACCTTTTAGGAAAACTTCACATTCTTGAAATTCTGTCGTGCGAACTTGTTGATCCGAGTACTAAACTTCTCTTTGTTCTATTCTCTCACATATGGTGAGGACACGAGCAACCGGACGTGAGGGACGACCATCATTACCACCTACTGAGGCTACCAAAGGCAGTAGGTGCGGTTGTGGTCGTGTTCGTGGTAGAGGCAGAGCAGCAGGGGCAGCACCTGTGGATCCTTTAGTTGCTCTAGCTTAGGACCAGGCTCCAGCAGCACCAATTCAGGCACCAGCTATGCCCATTGTGATTCCGGGTCTTCAGGAGACATTGGCCCAAATATTGACAATCTGCACGGGCCTGGCTCAGGTGGTTTCAGCCACCACAACAGCAGCAGGTACTTCACAGGCTGGGGGAGGCAATCAGACCCCTGCTGCTCGCACACCTGAGCAGGTAGTGTAGGGATTACAGACTCCAAAGGCACCTCCAGCTCAGCCAATTGCTCCAGTATAGCAGTTCAGGGTTCCAATTATGCTCGAGGACAAGCAACGTTGCCTCGAGAGATTTGGTAGACTCCAGCCTCTGACATTTAGTGGATCTGAGGGCGAGGATGCCCAGGGTATTCTTGACAAGTGTCAGCGTATGGTCCATACAGTGGGGATCCTTGAGTCCAGCGGTGTGGCTTTTACTACTTTTCAGTTTACTGGAGTTGCCTTCACTTGGTGGGAGGCGTATGAGCGGCATAGGCCGGCTGGTGCAGCACCTTTGGCTTGGCAGCGGTTCTCCGCTCTTTTCTTGGAGAAGTATGTACTACGGTCTCGTAGGGAGGAGCTACGTAGGAAGTTTGATTGGCTACGACAGGGAGATATAACTGTGTCTCAGTACGAGATGAGGTTCTCAGAGTAGGCTCGTCATGCAGTTTGGTTGGTTCCGTCTGATCGTGAGCGGATCAGGAGATTTTTGGATGGCCTTAACTATCATTTCCGTGTTCTTATGGCTAGAGAGAGAGTGTTGGGTGCTTCATTTGAGGAGGTGGTGGATATAGCTCGAGATATTGAGTCGGTTCGCCACCAGGATCGAGAGGAGAGGGAGGCCAAGAGGCCTCGAGGTTCTAGTAGTTTTAGTGATGCTGCTTCGAGAGGCCAGTTCCAGCAGGGTCGGGGTCGTTCTTTTAGGCTCGCTCACTCGGCCCGTTCTGAGTATCGTGGAGCATCTTCAGGTCATGGTTATCATGGTTCTCAGTAGAGTTAGCCTTCACTCAGTGCTCTTCCAGCACAGAGTTCATCTCGAGCTCCATCTATTTAGGGTTCTTCTAGGCCGAGTGCGTCAGCCAGTCACTCCGGTGCAAGGGGTTCCCTTCAGTCCCATTCTCTAGCACCCGTGAGTTATTTTGAGTGTGGAGAGTTTGGGTATATGTGGAGGCAGTGTCCTCGTCGTGCTTCTAGCTCATAACAGTAGAGGGGTTAGCCCTCCTCTTCTGCTCCAGTTTCTTCAGCACCCGCCCCGCCAGTTAGGGGTGAGGGTCAGGTGGTCAGGTGTCTCCCTAGAGGTGCAGGTCGATCGGGCAGTGGTCAGGCTCGCTTTTATGCTCTTCAGGGCAGGACATATGCCATTACTTAAGATGCCGTCATTATATGTATTATTTCAGTCTGCCATAGGGATGCCTCAGTATTATTTGATCCTGGTTCTACCTATTCTTATGTGTCCTCATATTTTGCTCATCATTTGGGTACGACCCGAGGGTGTCTTGCTTCACCTATTCATGTATCTACCCTGGTGGGCGATACTATTATTGTAGACCATGTGTATCGGTCGTGTCTGGTGACTATTAGGGGTCTGGAGACCCGAGTTGATCGATTGCTATTGAGCATGGTGGATTTTGATGTTATTTTGGGCATGGACTGGTTATCTCCGTGTCATGCTATTCTGGACTGTCATGCTAAGACAGTCATTCTGGCTATACCGGGTGTACAGAGAATCGAGTGGCGTGGTGTTACTGACTATGTTCCTAGCAGAGTGATTACATTCCTAAAGGACCAGCGTATGGTTGGGAAGGGTTGTCTTTCATATTTGGCTTTCATGAGGGATGTGGGAGCCGAGACACCTACCATTGATTCTGTCCCAGTGGTGAGGGATTTTCCCGATGTTTTTCCTTCAGACCTGCCGGGCATGCCACCAGACAGGGATATTGATTTGGTATTGACCTGGTGCTGGACACTCAGCCCATTTCCATTCCTCCGTATCGTATGGCACCAGCGGAGTTGAAAGAATTGAAGGATCAGCTTCAGGAACTCCTAGATAAGGGATTCATTCGGCCTAGTGTGTCACCGTATAGTGCACCGGTTCTATTTTTGTAGAAGAAGGATGGCACCATGAGAATGTGCATTGACTATAGGCAATTGAACAAAGTAACAGTGAAGAAAAAGTATCCCCTACCTCTCATTGATGATTTATTTGACCAGCTTCAGGGAGCGAAGGTGTTCTCCATGATTGATCTCCATTCGGGCTATCACCAGTTGAAGATTAGGGATTCAGATATTATGAACACTGCTTTCAGGACTAGATATGGGCACTATGAGTTTCTTGTTATGTCCTTTGGGCTGACTAATGCCCCAGCAGTGTTCATGCATTTGATGAACAGTGTATTTCGGCCGTATTTGGATTTATTTGTTATTGTTTTTATTGATGATATTCTGGTGCACTCGCGTAGCCAGTAGGAGCATGCACAGCATTTGCGAGTCGTATTGCAAAGATTGAGGGAGGAGAAGCTTTATGCAAAGTTCTCCAAGTGTGAATTTTGGCTCAGCTCAGTAGCTTTCTTGGGGCACGTGGTGTCCAGCGAGGGTATTCAGGTCAACCCGAAGAAGATAGAGGCGGTGCAGAGTTGGCCTACACCGACCTCAACCATAGAGATTCGTAGTTTCCTTGGGTTGGCATGTTATTATTGCCGGTTTGTTTAGGGATTTTCATCTATTGTATCACCCTTGACCAAGTTGACTCAGAAGGGTGCTCTATTTGTATGGTCGGACGAGTACGAGGAGAGATTTCAGAAGCTCAAGACAGCTTTGACCACGGCTCCTGTATTGGTTTTGCCCTCAACCATAGGTTCTTAAACTGTGTATTGTGATGCTTCAAGAGGTTGGATCAGATGCGTATTAATGCAGGGGGGTAGAGTTATTGCTTATGCTTCTCGTCAGTTGAAGCCCCACGAGAAGAACTACCCTGTACTTGATTTGGAGTTGGCTGTTATAGTTCATGTTTTGAATATTTGGAGGCACTACTTGTACGGTGTAGCTTGTGAGGTATTCACCGATCATTGCAGTCTTCAGCATTTGTTCAAGCAGAAGGACCTTAATTTGAGGCAGCGGAGGTGGCTAGAGTTGCTTAAGGACTATGATATTACCATTCTGTATTACCTAGGGAAGGCCAATGTAGTGGTCGATGCTTTGAGCCGAAAGGCAGTTAGTATGGAAAGCTTGGAATACATTCCAGTTGGGGAGAGGCCCTTTGTAGTTGATGTTCAGGCTTTGGCCAATCAGTTGGTGAGACTAGATATTTCAGAGCCCAGTCGGCTGTTGGCTTGTGTGGTTTCTCGGTCTTTCTTATATGATCGCATCAGAGAGAACCAATATGATGATCCGCATTTGCTTGTCCTTATGGATAGGGTTCAGCATGATGATGCCAGGGATGTGACCATTAGAGATGATGGCGTGTTGAGGATACAGGGCCGGATTTGTGTGCCCAATGTGGATGGGCTTCGGGAGTTGATATTGGAAGAGGCCCACAGCTCGCGATATTCCATCCATCCGGGTTCCGCGAAGATGTATCTGGATTTAAGGTAGCGCTATTGGTGGAGGAGGATGAAGAAGGATATAGTAAGGTTTGTAGCTTGGTGTCTCAACTGTCAGCAGGTTAAGTACGAGCATCAGAGGTCGGGCGGTGTACTTTAGCGGATGATTATTCCCGAGGGGAAGTGGGAGAGGATTACTATGGATTTTGTGGATCGGTTATCCAAGTCCGCGCACTTCATTCTAGTATGTACTACCTATTCTTTGGAGCGGCTGGCGGGGATCTTTATCTGGGCGATTGTCCGATTGCATGGGGTTCCAGTGTCTATTATCTCAGATAGGGGTACTCAATTCACTTCTCAGTTCTGGAAGACTTTTCATAGGGAGTTGGGCACACAAGTGGAGTTGAGCATATCGTTTCATCCTCAGATGGATGGGCAGTCCGAGTGTACTATTCAGATATTGGAGGACATGTTGTGTGCTTGTGTTATTGATTTTGGAGGTTCTTGGGATGAGTTTTTACCGCTTGATGAGTTTGCCTACAATAACAGTTATCAGTCAAGCATTCAGATGGCTTTATATAAGGCGTTGTATGGGAGGCGGTGTAGATCTCCTGTTGGATGGTTCAAGCACGGTGAGGCTAGGTTATTGGGGATAGAGATGGTTCAGGATGACTTAGAGAAGGTGAAGCTGATTCAGGAGAGGCTTCGTACAGCACAGTCGCATCAGAAGAGTTATACGGACCGGAAGGTTCGGGATGTGTCATATACGGTGGGTGAAAAGGTCTTGCTGAAGGTTTCGCCCATGAAGGGTGTTATGCGGTTTGGGAAGAAATGGAAACTGAGTCTGCAGTTTATTGGACCGTTTGAGGTACTTAGGAGGATTGGGGAGGTGGCTTATGAGCTTGCCTTGCCACCCAGCTTGTCGGGCGTGCATCCGATATTTCATGTATCTATGCTCCGGAAGTATGTTGGGGACCCGTCCCATGTTTTGGACTTCAGCACTGTTTAGTTGGATGATAATTTGACCTATGATGTGGAGCCAGTGGCTATTTTGGGTCGTCAGGTTCGAAAGTTGAGATCAAAGGATAAAGCTTCGGTAAAAGTGCACTGGAGAGGTCGGCCCGTGAAGGAGGCTACTTGGGAGACTAAGCGGGAGATGCGTAGCATATATCCTCACCTGTTTGAGGCTTCAGGTATGTTTCTTGACCTGCTCGAGGACGAGCATTTGATTTAGTTAGGGAGGATGTGACGACCCGGCCCGTCGTCACGTGAGTTACCACTCTGTTTCTTCCATTTTCTGCTTCCTTATGTTTTATTATAAGATTCTTTGGTGAATGAGTTGATTTGAATTGGTTTTGGATGGAAATGAGACACTTAGTCTCTTTAAGGAAGGCTTGTTTTGGAAAAGTCAACCGGATGTTGACCTATGAGTTAGAGGGCTCAGATGTGATTCTCTGTGATTCGGTTAGCTTCGAGGGATTATTTGTGGCTTAGGAGTGTGATCGGAATTGATTTTGGAGGTCCGGTGTAGAATTAGGCTTGAATTGGTGAAGTTAGTATTTTGGCGAATTCCAGTTGATACGTGGATTTTGATCCGAGGGTCGGAATGGAATTCCGAGATTTTTTGTAGCTTCGTTAGGTATTTTGGATGTGTGTGCAAAATTTCAGATCATTCGGAGGTGTTTTGGTCAGGTTTTTGATCAAATGCGTAATTCGGAAGTTTTAGAAGAACTTAGACTTAAATCTGATGTAATTTGATGCTTTTGGTTTATTTGTGGTGTTTTGATGATTGGAGCAAGTTTGAATGATGTTTTAGGATGGGTTGGCACTTTTGGTTGAGGTCCCGGGGGCCTCGGGGTGATTTCGGATGGCCATCGGGATGATTTTGGACTTGGTAAGATTGTTCCATATCTGGTATCTGGTATTTCCGCATCTTCGGAAAAGGAACCGTAGATGTGGTTGCGCAGGTGTGAAAGATCGCAGGTGCGGTCATTGGCTTGGATGGAAGAATCCGTAGATGCGGAAGGGGAGCCGCATCTACGAGGCCGCAGATGCGGTAGAATAGTCGCAGGTGCGAAAAGGCGAGGCCTTAGTGCTTCCGCAGAAGCGGACAAGTATCCGCAGAAATGGGGTCCGCATATGCGGAAAGGGGACCGTAGAAGCGGTTGTTGGTTTAATGAATCCGCAGAAGAGGAGTTTTAACCGCAGAAGTAGCAGCCGCAAATGCGGTAATGGAACCGTAGATGCGAAAATCACTGTTCTCAGAAGGGTTTTAAAGCTCATTTTTGTTCCGCAAGCTTAAATCCATTTCCACCATTTTTGATTGACCTTGAGAGCTTTTGGACAGAAATTGAAGGGACTAGGTGATATTGGTGGTGAGTTTCTTGACCTAAATACATGAATTAATGGTAGAATTTAATTTGAAATTTGTGGAAATTCATCAAAAGAGGGTAAAGCTAGGGCTTGGGAATTTGGTATTTCAAAGTGGAATTTGAGGGGTCAAATGGACTCCGATTTTGGTAATTTTAATATGTATAGACTCGTGGCGAGATAAGGAATCCAGTGATGTTAATTTTCTGATTTTTTGAGAAGTGGGCTCGGGACTCGGGCTTTGCAAATTTCGTAATTTTCGATATTTTTCAAATATTTTGTATTGGGTTATGTTCCCTTAGCCTATTATGACGTATTAGTTATGATTTTGATTAGATTCGATGCGCGACGAGGTCGATTTGCGAGGCAAGGGCATAGCGAGCTAGGATTTTGGCCGGCTTGAGGTGAGTAATGATAGTAAATGATATCCTGAGGGTTTGAAACCCCGGATTTGCACAACATGGTGCTATATTGAGGTGAAATATGCGCTTAATGCCGAGCGCGAGGTTGTTTACTACTGGAGATTGTGACTTGGTCCGTCACGTTTGATATTTTACCGCATATTTGACTATGTTGATTTGATTATCATCGTGATTTGGGCTTAATGTCGATTATTTGAACCCTTCGGGGATTGTTATCACTACTTCCTCACTATTTTGACACATTATTTGAACTCAGTCCTAATGATTATACTGTTTTGCAAACTCAGTCGTTTTAATTGAATTTTGAGACTTTAATGATATTTCACTATTGTCTAGGCTGAGAACTATTATTTTTATTGATGCCCAAAGGGCTTGTGATATTTTCTGGACTGAGTAAGGCTTTCAGGCCTTGAGCGTGAGGTGAGGAGGCTTTCAGGCCTCGAGTGTACTGTGAGGAGGCTTTCAGGCCTCGAGTGATATGTGAGGAGGCTTTCCGGCCTCGAGTGTGATGTGAGAAGGCTTTCATGTTACATCTTGCATTTTCGTACGTTAAAAGTTTCGTCTTCAGTTAACCAATGTAGAATCGGGGATGAGATCATCTTGACGTTAACGTATTAACAAGCGATAAATAAGTGTTATGAGGAATAAAGAGGTACACGGATTAACGAACATGAGTTTCATTGAAAATAAGTCATCTTGACGTTATTATGTATTTTTCATGCATTTTACTCATTTATACATGTGCATTGACCCATGACCAGATGGCGTTATATACGCGTATATATGTAAATATATGTATATGGGATATGGGAAAAGGTTATGGCGTTATATACGCACCACCACCTGATCAGCTGGTATATGATGATGATGTTGCCCACAGTGGCTGAAATATGAATCAAACGGCGTTATATAAGAATATATATATATATATGTATTCAAATGGCGTTATATACGCATAACTATGTATGTATTCAAACTGCGTTATACGCGTATATATCTATGTATATGGGATATGGAAAAGGTTATGGCATTATATATGTACCACCACCTGATCAACTGGTATACGATCATGATTTTGCCCACAGTGGCCGATATGATATGATGGGATGCCCTCAGAGGCTAATGATATTATGAAACATGTACCTATGCACGACATGACATTCATACGCATACGCATGACGCTAAAAGTAATTTATGATTTACCGAGTGATTCAGAATTACAGATTGAGTCATGTACTCTATATGTCTTCCATGTCTCTTATGTATTTATTTATGTTCCTTACATACACAGTACATTATTCGTACTGACGTCCCTTTTACCTGGGGATGATGCGTTTCATGCCCGCAGGTGCAGGTAGACAAGTTGACGGCCCCCTTCCTAGGATCCTTGATCAGCGAGAGTTGGCGTGCTCCATTTAATCCGGGGCTGCTTTTGATATTGGTACGATATGTTTGTACATATATATTTATATGGGTACGACGTGGCTCAGTACCGTCTTTGTACAGTTGTATTCATGTTAGAGTTCTGTAGACAGTATATCTAGTTGGGTTGTATGTGGCCTTGTCGGCTTTCAGTTTTTGATGTATAGTTGTCTATAGCAGCCTTGCCGGCTTACCCACTGTATTCTCCCTGTATACGTACATATGCCTTGATGGCAGGCTTGTTTCACGTATGTTAATTTTCTAATGCAACAGATGTTATTCAGGTTCATATTTTAGACGCATGCTTAGGGGTGTTTTACAGGTAAGACTCAGGCGCCCGTTGCGGCCCATCAGTTTGGGTCGTGACAAAAGTGGTATCAGAGCGGTTCTATCCTAGGGTTGTCTCCAGACCGTGTCTAGTAGAGTCTTATTTATGGGTGTGTCGTGCACCACACTTATAAATAGGAGGCTACAGGACATAAAGGATGTTATCCTCTCTTTTTATCTCAGATCGTGCAATACAAGAATTCATGTTCCTAACAATACGTTATATTTTCAGCAATGCCTCCAAAGAGTACGGCCGTCCAGAAGGGAAAGTCCGTGGCTGGTGAGACTACTAGTCGAGCGCCACGAGTTACCAGGGCTCGGGGAGAATCTCATGGTGAGGTTCCATCTCAGACTTTACATACTCCGCCTTTTCCAGAAGAGCTCCGAAGGGCACTAGCTCCAGCGCCCGCCCCTGTACATTCAGCATCTCAGCCTGATGCGCTGGGTCAAGAAATGAGAGATGATGTTCAGTTATTGACCTGATTAGTAGTCGTACAGGCTCGGTGCCAGGAAGAAGGTATTGGTCACGCAGATAGGTCCGTAAGTGCGAGGGTTCATGACTTTATTAATTTAGACACTCCGGTATTCACTGGAGCAGACCCGAATGAGGACCCTCAGGTATTTATTGATAGAGTGCAGAGGAGGTTACGGGTAATGAAGGCCACTGAGACTGAGCCAGTTGAGCTAGCTTCCTATAGACTCTGAGATGTTGCAGTTAATTGGTACGAGTCTTGGGAATTTCCCAGAGGTGAGAATGCCCCTCCAGCAGTATGGCAGGAGTTTACAGAAGCTTTTCTTCGTCATTATCTACCACCAGAGCTTAGGCGCGCCAGAGTTGATGGGTTCTTGACCCTTTGGCAGGGAAACATGAGTGTTCGAAAGTACTGTCTTCAGTTTGATTCGTTGGCTAGGTATGCTCCCACTATTGTGTCTAAGATGGATGATCGGGTTCACCGGTTTGTAATGGGATTAAAGCCTCACTTGCTTAATGATTGTAGAGGAGCGCAAATAGAAACAGAGGGCTGATCGAGAGCATGATAGGGCCCAGAATAAGAAAGCGAGGTCTTCGGGTCCTTCTGGTGAATTTCGAGGTGGTTAGAGGTAGCAGTATTCGAGATATCCATCCCAGCCCTCAGCTAGCACGCCCCCTCAGTTTGGCGGAAAGAGATTTGATCGTTCTACATATTCAGGGCCTGGTCAAAATTGTAGGGCCTCGGGTTCTCAGTATAGGGGTGAGTCAAATTAGATGAGGCCACCCTTGCGACAATGTACTCAATGTGGTAAGCAGCATACCGGGCAGTGCCGTATGGGATTAGGTGTTTGTTATACTTGTGGTTATCCGGGCCATGTTATGAGGGATTGTCCGATGAGAGGTGATGCAAGCATAGCTCAGCCAGTGTGATCTGTGGCTGGATCGTCATCATCAGTACGCCCCCTGGGCAAGGTCCCCAAGCACCAATAAGTCGTGGTAGAGTAAGAGGTGGAGCATCTAGCTCGAGCAACCCTCAAAATCGCATTTATGCGTTGGCAGGATGACAAGACCAAGAGTCACCACCTGATGTTGTTACAGGTATATTATCAGTCTCCTTCTACGATGTGTATGCACTGATTGATCCAGGTTCCACCTTATCATATGTTACTCTGTTGATTGCTAGTAAGTTTGAAATAAAACCTGAATTGGTTAAACCTTTTGAGGTGTCTACACCTGTTGGGGACTCAGTAATAGCTAAGCAGGTATATAGGGGTTGTATAATAATAGTTCATGATCGACCTACCGTAGCAGACTTAATCGAGTTAGATATGGTAGAATTTGATGTTATAATAGGTATGGATTGGTTGGCTTCTTGTCATGCCAACGTTGATTGTAGATCAAAGATAATCCGATTTCAATTTCCGGGGGAGCCTGTTTGGAGTGGAAAGGTAACACGGCATCGCCAAGAGGTATATTTATTTCCTATCTCAAGGCAAGGAAGAAGAGTCGAAAGGGCTGTGTTTATCACTTAGTTCGGGTTCAGGATGTGGAAGTAGAGTCACCAACCATTCAGTCCATCCCTGTGGTAAATGAGTTTCCAGATATTTTCCCTGATGAACTTCTGGGTCTGCCGCCAAAGCGAGAAATTGAGTTTTCTATTGACCTACTACCAGATACTCACCCAATATCTATTCCTACCTATAGAATGGCCACCGCAGAGCTGAAAGAGTTGAAAGAACAACTAAAGGACTTGATTGAAAAAAGTTTTATCAGACCTAGTACGTCACCGTGGGGAGCACCTGTGTTGTTTCTAAGGAAGAAAGATGGTTCCTTAAGAATGTGTATTAATTATAGGCAACTGAATAAGGTGACGATCAAGAATAAGTACCCGCTCTCGAGGATTGATGACTAATTTGATCAGTAGCAAGGTGCCAAGTGCTTTTCAAAGATAGACTTGAGGTCTCGGTACCATCAAGTAAGGGTTAATGATGAAGATATTTCGAAGACAGCATTCAGGACTAGATATGGGCACTTTGAGTTTCGGGTTATGTCGTTCGGACTAACCAATGCCCCAGCAGTATTCATGGATTTGATGAACCGTGTGTTCAGACCTTTCTTAGATTTGTTCGTAATTGTATTTATTGACGATATATTGGTATATTCTCGTTCAGAGGATGAGCATGCTGGTCATCTATGTACGGTGCTCAGAGTTCTACAAGAAAGGAAGTTGTATGCAAAATTTTGTAAGTGTGAATTCTGGTTGAACACTGTAACTTTCCTTGGGCATATCATTTCGGGTGAAGGCATCCGGGTGGATACACAAAAGATTGATGCAGTAAAGACTTGGCCTAGGCCCACAACAGCGACGGAAGTTCGTAGCTTTCTTGGTTTGGCAGGTTATTACAGGAGATTTGTGGAAGGATTTTCTTCGCTTTCAGCACCTTTAACAAAGTTGACTCAGAAAGGAGAAAAGTTTCAATGGACTGATGCTTGTGAACGTAGTTTCCAGGCATTAAAGGACAGGTTGACTTCAGCACCGGTTCTAACGCTCCCAGAAGGAACCGATGGTTATGTTATCTATTGTGACGGTTCAGGCGTTAGATTGGGTAGTTTGCTGATTCAGCATGGTAAGGTTGTGGCTTATGCATCTAGACAACTAAGAAAGCACGAGGAAAATTACCCAACCCATGATTTAGAGTTAGCTGTGGTAATATATGCGGTAAAGATGTGAAGGCACTACTTGTATGGCATTCATGTTGATATCTATACGGATCATAAGAGCCTCTAGTACATCTTCAAGCAAAATTAATTGAATCTTTGTCAAAGGAGATAGTTGGAGCTACTTAAAGACTATGACGTTAATATCTTATACCATCCGGGGAAGGCAAACGTAGTTGCCGATGCTCTCAGTCGTAGATCTATGGGTAGCCTATCGTATTTGCAGCCAGAAAAGTGGGGAATAGCCCGTGAGGTTCATCAGCTAGCTGGTCTTGGAGTTCAGTTACTGGACTCAGGTGACATTGAATTACTCTTCAGGATACGACAACCTCATCTTTAGTAACTGAAGTAAAGGAACACCAGTACGATGATCATGTGCTAATTCATTATAGAGATACCACTCTTCAGAAGGAGAAGACACCGTTTGAAATCACCGAAGATGGGGTTCTCAGATATCAAGGGCGATTATGTGTGCCTAATGTTGCAGGGTTGTGTTGGCAGGTTCATAAAATCAAGGAAATATATTGGTGGGATGGAATGAAAAAGGATATAGCAGAATTTGTTGCTCAATGCCCTAACTGTCAACATGTTAAGATCGAGCATCAAAAACCCGGTGGATTATTGCAGGCTATGGAGATTCCGACTTGGAAATGGGAAGTAATCAATATGGACTTCATCGTAGGCTTACCGCGTACCCAGCGTAAGTTCGATTCGATATGGGTGATTGTTGATAGGCTCATAAAGTCAGCCCATTTTCTGCTCGTTACATCTATGTATTCCTTAGAAGACTATGCGAGGCTTTATATTAAAGAGATAGTACGACTACATGGTGTCCCTGCATCTATTATCTCGGATAGAGGAGCTCAATTTACAGCTAACTTCTGGAGGTCCATCCAAAAGAGATTGGGGACTCAAGTAAGTCTTAGTACTGCATTTCATCCCCAAACAGATGGACAGGCTGAGCATACTATTTAAACACTGGAGGATATGTTGCGAGCTTGTGTAATAGACTTCAAAAGTAGCTGGGATGATCATCTGCCGCTTATTGAGTTCGCATATAATAATAGCTACCATTCCAGCAGTCAGATGGCTCCATGTGAAGCTCTTTATAGACGGGAGTGTAGGTCGCCTATAGGGTGGTTCGACGTTGGAGAATCTGGATTACACAGGCCAGACCTTGTTCAGCAAGCCATGGAAAAAGTAAAGCTTATTCGGGATCGACTATTGACAGCTCAGAGTCGTTAGAAGACATATTCAAACGTGTGACGTCGAGATTTAGAGTTCAAGGTTGATGACTGGGTATTCTTGAAAGTGTCACCTATGAAGGGTGTGATGAGGTTTGGCAAGAAGGGTAAACTTATCCCACGATATATTGGGCCTTATAGGATCATTCGGAGAGTGGGCCGAGTAGCTTATGAGTTAGAATTGCCCTCAGAATTGGAGTCTGTCCATCCAGTTTTTCACGTATCTATGTTACGAAAGTGCATTGGCGATCCTACACGAGTGGTGCCCACGGATGATGTACATATTACAGAGGACTTGTCATACGAGAAAATCCTGGTTGCCATTCTAGACCTACAAATCCGCAAGCTGCGGAATAAAGAAGTAGCCTCCGTGAAAGTGATTTGCAGGAACAACAATGTAGAAGAAATGACTTGGGAGGCCGAGGAAGACATGAAGTCTAGATATCCCTACCTATTACCTCTCCCAGAGAAAGGTCTGACTGAGACGTCATAACCTCAAGGTGCGTGTATAAATTCTTCTGTTGATTATTGTCATTGTCCTGTGTGTCACCGAAATTATTAGGCTTCTACGGGGAGAGTTGGTAGTAGTGTTGTTACAAAAGGCGACCTTGCCAAAGTTATATGAATCACGGAGAGTGGAACATTCGAGGACGAATGTTTCTAAGGGGGGGAAGGATGTTACGTCTTGCATTTTCGTACGTTAAAAGTTTCGTAGAATCGGGGATGATATCGTCTTGACGTTAACGTATTAACAAGCGATAAATAAGTGTTATGAGGAATAAAGTGGTACATGGATTAACGAAAATGAGTTTCATTGAAAATGGACAATTTGGAATAAAATACGGGTCGAGCAATAATACCCGATAATTATGAACTAGTACCATGCAAGGTACCATATGACTACGAAAGTATAATATATAAAGTGTATATATGAAGTATTTTGAAAATAAATAGAATTTTAAGTAATTTGTGTTAATTTTTAAAGTATGCGGGTAATAGATTAATTATCGGATAACGAAATATTACTCAGTTAACTAATAAGTGGAAAAAAAAATTAAATTAATAAAATATCCACCCTACTCCCCACGTGACATGATGCCACCATTCAAGCATATGACTCATAGTCATATATGCTTGTGTGGCAATGTAACATGTAAAGTCATTTAATGACTCATAAGAAAGGATTTGAAATTGTAGTCACTTTGAAAGAATCTGATTCTTGGTTAATTCTCAAAAGACCTCGTCTTTGAGCAAGAAACGTGAAGGAGCAAAACAAGTCGTCCAAAATTCTAAAACCGAAAAAAACGTGAGAAAGGCAGAACAATTCTCGTTCAATATTCAAAGAAGCACAAGCATATTAAGAGCTTCACCAAAATAATTTCGTCCAAGTTACGTTGGAACAGAGTCAAGAACTTCTTCCGATTACATATAATTCTGTCAAGAACTCGTTCCAATTTCAAATCCAAATATAAGTTCCGTTCAAGAATTTCGCAGGAACAGGTATGTTAAGGCCCTCCCTTCTTTCTTTTGGCATGGTCCAAATTATACGAAAGAAACGAGCAAATACACGGTTTCTATAAATTATTCTTTTCATAGAAATAGTAGGGGTGTCTATATTCTTGATTCCCCATGAGAATTATTATTATCTTCTTTTCATGGGTCTCAAAATAATACGCAGTTGGAAAACGTTATCCGGAAGGAATATCGAGATTATTATGTATTTTTCATGCATTTTACTCATTTATATATGTGCATTGACTCATGACCAGATGGCGTTATATACGCGTATATATATGTAAATATATGTATATGGGATATGGAAAAAGGTTACGGCGTTATATATACACCACCACCTGATCAACTGATATATGATGATGATGTTGCCCACAGTGGCTGAAATATAAATCAAACGGCATTATATACGCATCTATATGTATGTATTCAAATGGCGTTATATACGCATATATATGTATGTATTTAAACGGCGTTATATACGCGTATATATGTATGTATATATATATATATGGGATATGGGAAAGGTTATGGCATTATATACGCACAACCACCTGATCCGCTCGTATACGATGATGATTTTACCCACAGTGGAAGATATGATATGATGGGATGCCCTCAGAGGCTAATGATATTATGAAGCATGTACCTATGCACGACATGACATTCATACGCATACGCATGACGCTAAAAGTAATTTATGATTTACCGAGTGATTCAGAATTACAGATTGAGTCATGTACTCTATATGTCTTCCATGTCTCTTATGTATTTATTTATGTTCCTTACATACTCAGTACATTATTTGTACTGACGTCCCTTTTACCTGGGGACGCTGCGTTTTATGCCTGCAGGTGCAGCTAGACAAGTTGACGGCCCCCCTTCCTAGGATCAGCGAGAGTTGGCGTGCTCCATTTGATCCGGTGCTGCTTTTGATATTGGAACGATATGTTTGTACATATATATGTATATGGGTACAATGTGGCTCAGTACCGTCTTTGTACAGTTGTATTCCTGTTAGAGGTCTGTAGACAGTATGTCTAGTTGGGTTGTATGTGGCCTTGTCGGCTTTCAGTTTTTGATGTATAGTTGTCTATAGCAGCATTGTCGGCTCGCCCACTATATTCTGCATGTATACATATATATGCCTTGATGGAAGGCTTCTTTCAGGTATATTAATTTTGTAATGCAACAAATTTTATTCAGGTTCATATTTTAGACGCATGCTTAGGGGTGTTTGACAGGTAAGACTCAAGCGCCCGTCGCAGCCCATCGGTTTGGGTCGTGACATTTCAGGCCTTGTTTTATATGCCACTTGGTGGCTTAATATTGCGCTTGGGCCGTAAGGGGCTCCTCCCGGAATCTGTACACCCCCAGTGAGCGCGGGTACCCATGTGATGTGATACTGAGCCCGAGGGGATGATACTGTTCTAAGTAATGTGATACTGAGCCCGAGGGGCTGATACTGTTCTGATCGATTGATACTGGGCCCGAGG
The DNA here is from genome assembly GCA_026770625.1 of Nicotiana glauca. Classification (NCBI taxonomy): domain Eukaryota; kingdom Viridiplantae; phylum Streptophyta; class Magnoliopsida; order Solanales; family Solanaceae; genus Nicotiana; species Nicotiana glauca. The sequence continues at coordinate 159,882 of MU773031.1, read as the reverse complement.
GGCAGATTTCTACTCACTATTTACTTGTTGTTTTACCTGATTTACTGGATTTATTTAAAAAGGGGATTTCATTCTATCCTATATTGTTCTACTGTTTTACTACTTCTACTGCCTGATATAGAATTATTTTGTGTAGTTATGTGATTTGTTATCTTCGGTTATTATTTATTATTATTACTCACTGGGTTGGAGTACTCACATTATTCCCTGCACTATGTGTGCAGATATAGGCATTGCGGAGTCTACCCCTGAGCACTGATTCTTCCTAGATCAAGAGGCTACTCGGAGCGACGAGGTAGTTGTTGACGTCCGCAACCCTTGTCTCTCCTATTTCATATCTTTGAGTTTCCTTCAGACCATTGTATCAGACTTTACATTTTGTAGATTTATTTTAAACTCTGTAGTAGCTCATGACTTGTGACACCCCAGTTTGGGCTGTGTCGGGTTAGTATCATATGTTGGTGTTGTTATTTCCGCGTTTATAATTGTTTACACTTGTTCTAGATTTGCTAAAATCTTGATAATTTCTAAAAGAGGTATTCGCGTTGTTCTGGCTGGCCTTGTCTTCACGAGAGGCGCCATCACGATCGGGGTTGGGAATTAGGTCGTGACATCGGGCTGCATGCCGCAGTGGTTATTATGATTTCTATTAATATGAGTTAAACTGAGCCGAGTTCTGATAGTGAATATTGTGTGACAAGAGTTGAGTCACGTATGACTGAGGGGCTGCCCGGGGGCCATATTCTGAGTGATCCTTTGCCCGAGGGGCCCGATTATGATACTTCTACTGTTTTCACTCTTTTATAAATAAGCCTCTGTTGGATATTATGTCAAGTAATTGATTTCAAAGTTTTAAACTGAAACTGATGAATTTATGACATAACTTATTTTAGAATATATGTTTTGAACTTCTCGTCACTACTTTTAGTCCATTATTTACGTTAGTTACTTACTGAGTTGGTGTACTCACGTTATTTCCTACACCTTGTATGTAGATTCAGGTGCCCGAGAGGCCGAGTGAGAGCTTTCAGCTGTTTTCCAGCATTCAACAGGGATTTCGAGGTAGCTGCATGGCGTCCGCAGCCCTGATTTCTCCCTTCTATCATATTGTTTTTTCGCATTTCTAGACTATTCATGTAGTAGACTGTTCAGACTTGTATTAGAGGCTCTAGACTCGTAACACCAGATCAGTATGGGCTGTGTAGTCTTTCATGTTTTGTTGACTTCCGCATATATATTTTGCTGTCTTAAGCACTTATTATGATAATGGATATTAAACTGTGTTAGCAAATGATTCATTAAATGAAAATGGGTTGTAGTTTGATAGTTTGGTCTGGCTTGCCCAGTAATATGTTGGGCGCCATCACGACTGATATTTGGGGTCGTGACAGAATATTACCACAACTTTTCAAACTGTATTAATAAAAAATAGATTTATATCGTTTACCCTTAAAATTAGATAACAATTAAATTTGTTAAATAGCTTTAAGGATATGTGATTTTACTTGGCACAAACTGAGAAATATGAGAATTAATATTAGTAATTAACTATAAAATAAAGTAAACCAATACAATGAATGGCTATGGCCGTCGAGCTAGATCGCCCTCGAACAACAGACAGTGCTATAAAAAGTATGAACTGAACAACAGAGTTTGAGGGAAAATGTAATATAGTACTTCTTATGTGTGAATATGATGATTATAAAATGGTTAGAACCCTCTTTATATAGTAGATGAATTCTACTTATGGTACAATTCTAAATACAGAAGGAAATCCCATGATTGGCTAAATATTCGGTCTTGACTTTATACATGCCGAGATTTTTGCCATGATCCTTGCCCAGTCACGGATATCTCGGCTTTATGTTATTCGGTTTAGCACGCTTTCTTCGATCAAGCTCGGTCCCTATCTCACTTCGGTCTCAATAATGGCTGGTCTCGATCTTGATCGATCATCGACTCACGAGCTTAGCAAACCATCTCCGTGCCATGGTCCGATGCAATGCGAGGCCAAGCTTTGGTCTGCCACCCCGGTTTTAATTAGCCATGCGAAATTAGAGAAGCCAGATTTTTACAATATACAGATAGTCTCCTCGTTTTTGGAGTGTAATGACAAGAAACGAATTGAGTCATTGAACTTCCCGTCGATTTACCATGACGTAAGCATCGTGACGCAAGCGGCAAAGTTACCGAAACATCACATCGGTTCAGTTTTCCATGCATTTAATACGCGTCAGTCAACGATCGGCCGCTACCAGTATTGAACAGTCATTACAAAACCAACAAATTTCCACCTTCTTCATTCTTTCAAACTTTACTTTCAATTTCCTTCATCCTAGAGCCTGTTTTGATGGGCTTTTTTTTAAGTGACATTTAAGCATAAGCCAATAAGTTTGGAATTCTAGATTTTAGCTTTTGGGTTGTTTTTGTCATTTTCGCTTAAAAATAAGTGTTTAAAAGCACTTTTTTTACTTTATCCAAACACTACAAAATGACTTAAAAGCTATTTTGGCTTAAAAGCACTTTAAATAAGCCAATCCAAACGGTTTCCTAATCTGCACAGTTCTTTGCCTACTCCGGATCTTTGTGTTTTCAATTTCCTTGGTTTCTTTACTTGTTTCTTCGCAAAATATCCAAGAGTTCCTTCTCCGTTTTGTTCTTCCCTATCTACAAAAATGTCTAATACCTCAAAAGTTGTCTCACACAAGGAAAATGCTTCCTCATCAAGATTGCAGGTACTGTAGCTGCGGCGGAACATCCCCTTTAGGACTTCGTTCCGACAAAGGTGACACTGCTGCTAATTTTAAGGTGGAGAATACACCCTCAACGCTGGGTCGATGCGGACCGATGTTGAGATACATATGTACAATTACCGACGATCTCCTGGAGAAGGTGAAAGAGGAGTGCAACTAGGTAGGAAAATATGTTGTAGTTCCTACCCCGGAGGAATCTACAACTGGAGGGGTATCTAAGTATCTATACTTACCCTCCACCATAGATCCCCTATACCCTATCATCGTCGCCTTTCGCAAGAGGTACAACGTCACTCTTGGCCAAATCCATCCATCATTCTAGAGGATCGTGATCCTCCTTCGATTTTTTGTATGCAAGATCGAAGGGCATCCCTTTACCCTCGATCACCTTATGCGTCTCTACATCCCCAGGCTTTATCGTGGAGGAATGATCAAGATTTACCGGTGACCTACCAAACCCCTATTCTCGAGCATAGACAAGACCCGAGATCGAGGTTGGATAGGCAGATTTGTCCAAATAAAGACTTCGGACCTAATCCCTGTCGAAGATATGTCGTTCCGTGAAAAATGGAGCATGAATCGTAAGTATTTCTCTGCCTTGAATATCTAACTTTGCCTTTTTGCTTCTTATCTTCCTTCCTCATATAAGCCTTTGTGTTATAGTTGTGGCCGTCGTTACGGAGGTGATCCCCGATCTCGAGCAATTGGTCAGGGGACTGGTGTCGTAGAAGTCATACTCTGAGCGTGCTTGTATGGAAATATCAAAGTGCCAAAGGGATACCCGTAATCATGGTAATCTTCTCTTCTTAGAACAGTTTCCGTTCGGGCTTTGCATCGGACTTATTCATCTTTTCCTTTTGTAGTCCTAGGGAAGGATGTACCAATGTGTCCCATCCTCTCCTGAAGAAGATGCATTTTCCCCTCCACCTTTCCCGAAGCAGACCAAGGAGAAGAAGAGAAAAGTGGCCCCGAGCTCTCCGAGGACGCCCCATAAATCCAAAGGGAACGTCATTTGCCTGCACCATGCTGAAAGCCTCGTGTACTCACACTTTAAGAATACTCAATCACTCAGTATTGTATATGGCCAATCCATCCCAAAGAAGATTCATCCCGAATATATATACATCAACTAACAGTCAATCACTCAGTACTGGTGATTTCTAGCATGATTGGCAGCTATATCGATAAGATAAATCCACTGTACATTTTCATGGAATCGACCAGGTCACGGTTCATAAGGTGCACGCCCACAAGCCCGCCACTTAGTATGTGCATCACCTCAACACTAATCATATAACACATAATTTGGGGTTTTGGATCCTTAGGACCAAGTTTAGATGTGTTTACCTCAGACCGCGCAAATCTCTACTCCAATACACCCTTGCCTCACGAAACAGCCTCCAAATGCCTCGACCTAACCGCAAACAATTCTATACAATCAACACGGGCTAAAGGAATCAATTCCATAAGGAAATGATAAGTTATAAATCAAAAGTCAAAAGTTGACTCAAGGCCGGGCCTGAGTCCACCTCATGAAATCCGATAATAATGCATATCCCGAAAGCGCATTTAACCACGAGTCCAACCATACCAAATTTACCAAAATCCGACACCAAATCCTCACTCAAATCCCCAAATCAAACTCTCCAAATCTCTAGCCTCAAACCCCAAACTTTTACCTCAAAACTACGCAATTAAGGTTTGGAAAATCAATAGGGAAGCAATATTATTGAATAAAAATGAGCACAAGTGATTTACATCAAGATATCCCTCGAAAAACCGCACAATTCTGTGCTTGAAAAGTTTAAAATGAAGAAAAATTATGAACCCTTGAATTTATATGTTTTGTCCAGCCTTTCCGCTTTTGCGGACACTTAATTGCATCTACGACATCGCAGAAGCGACTAAAGTTCCGCTTTTGCTATTTCCTCCACTCCTGCGGCCTACGAACCAGCTCCTGCGAACTCAATTCTGCAAGCCACTAAGCCACTTTTGTGGGCCCAGCTCCCAGCTTCATTTCCGTTTATGCGCTCACATCGCCGTATTTGCGGCCACGTAGGCGTGGTAACTCCCTATCACCTGTGACCACCTGCTCATTCCCCCCCCCCCCAAGATCGCATCTGTGTAACACATCTTGCACCTGGGAGCTCATTACACCAGCAGACTCCAGCTTCAACAACCTCTCAAATTCAACTTTTGTTCTGTTAACCATCCGGAATCAACCCGAGGCCCCCGTGACCTCAACCAAACATACCAACAACTCCTACTTAAACACGATACGAACTTAGTCGAGCCCTAAAATCACCTCAAATAACATCAAAAGCACGGATCGCACCCTACTTAAAGCATATTGAAACTAAGAAAATTCAACTTCTATAAACGATGTCGAAACCTATCAAATCACGTCCGATTGACCCCAAATTTTGTACACAAGTCACAAATGACACCACATACCTACTTCAACTCTCAAAACCCTAATCCGAGCCCGGGAACGACAAAGTCCATTCTCGGTCAAACTTTCAAAATTTCCATCTTTCGTTGTTTCAAGTCTAATTCCATTGCGGACCTCCAAATCACAATCCGGATACGCTCATAAGTTCAAAACCAACCAACGAAGCTATTGGAACCATCAAAATTCCCAACCGAAGTCGTTTACACATAAGTTAATATCCGGTCAACCTTTTCAACTTAAGCTACCAACCTTGAGACTTAGTGTCTCCATGCGGCAAATACTCGAGTACGACATCTGTCCAAATGTGAAGTCTCATCTGGTTACCTCTCTTGGTACAAAAGGGAAGTTGAGTTTGGGAGGCCGGCTAAAAGACCTCACCTCCAAGAATTTGTTGAAGCCTCACAAGAACAGTGGGAATGGTTGACAAAAGAAAATGAATACCGAGCCACCATAGGCAGGTTAGAAGGGAAAATCTGGCATCTCAAGTTTGATAGTATTGTGCAAGCCGCTGCAGATGAGGGTGAGAAGAAAAAGTTAACCCAAGAGAATGAAACCCTCCGAGCCCAAATTTAGAAGATGAGAATAGCGGCCGAAAACCAAGTAAGAAGCAGAGCAGATGAAAGACTCATAAACAGTCTTAGGAGGAAAGTATCTGAGTATGAGGATGATTTGGCAAGGTCCCAGGCACAGTTGGCGAAAAACGCAGAGGGGCGAGGAGTTTGTCCAGCAATTGAAAAGGAAATATGAGGGAGAAGTCACAAACTTTAAAAAAAAGCTAACAACCCTCGAGAATGAGATGGCCGAACAAGCTAATAGCTTTAAGGCAGAAAGGGAACATTGTTATGCATTAATGTTACCGAAATCTCTCCGGACCAGAACCGACTACCCCGACAAGTCATATTGATAGCTATAACGCACAAAATGAGCAGTAAATGGTGGAACAAAGCTACAACTCTCGAAATGACCGGCTGGATCGTTATAGTTAAATTTTTCTTTTTCATGTGTTTTATTTCTTATCTCTACTTTATTATCTACTTTATTTTATATTTGATCTCTTTATTCAAATCCAACAGAAAATATTCCACAGATATATTTTACCTTTTAAGGATCAAAATTTTTCTTGAAAGTGAAATCTTACATTATCTTTACTAAAATATGCAAGTGTCGTCTTTGAACTTTAAAACTATGTTAGTTTATCTAAAATTATTTATTTATTTATATTGAAAGTGTTAATTTACTTTATAAGGCGCTTCTCTTATAGATTGCATTAGTTTAGTTTATGTTATAACTCTTTATTATTGGTTCTCTTTTGTTTGCAAATTAGTGACTTTATTCTTTATCAATAAAAAAGTTTAGATTTTGTCTAATTTCTTAGAGTATAATAGATTTGTAAATTGAGTGAATAGATTTTTAGTTAACATTTAATCGATGGTTAAATAAAATAGATAATCTGTAAATATTTTTAGCTAAAGTTAGTGGTATTTACTAAACATTTTAAATTTTTTGCTCAACTTTTTTTAAATAAAGAAAAACGAAAAAAGGGTGTCGATCACAACTTTTTTAAATGATTCTTTTTGTGGTAGCATTATGAGTTTATGGCCCCAAAGAAAAAAGAGTATCGACAATTTTTTACTTGTCGATATTGTCCACGTCATTTTTTATTGAACTCGATTGCTTAAAATCTTGAGTCAGCTACTGCATGACTCAACGAAATCGCCACCCAGATCAGGCACTATAAATTTCAGTATTTGTCCACTTTGGCAGAAGGTATTAGTCATTGCAGCCTGCTCACTTTTTATCTTCTGCAATTGTTCAATCAAGCTTGGCTTAATCAAGTTTTTGTTTGTATTCAGTTCACATATCATCAAATAATAAACATCTATTTTTTCCTTATTAATTCATCGTTCAATTTATATTTTTCATAATCGATTAGATATTTTTGGGTATTCTAATAAATAAACTTTGGGTTAAACACTGCTAAATTCATTTGAATACTTGATCGAATATAAATCAGATTCCAGAATTTAAACCTATAAACTGAACGCATAACAAACGACCTACCCCAGAAAGGACAACCAGACCAGGTATTTCTTATTCTAAATTAGAAAAGTAGTATATTTAGTTAGTGCCTTTTATTATACTTTGTGGTTAACGCCTATGCGAATAATCAGAGTACATAAAAAATGGGAGCATCACTTACCATCTGACACATGAAGTGACGTTCACTTGTAAATTAAAATTATTTAGTAGGTGATGTTATCGTGCCACTAGATATAGTTAAAGAAAACTTTCAAATAATAATGGTATCAAAGATGAAATGAAACAAATAATAATGGTATCAAGATGAAATGAAACTGTTATTGATAAATATCACATTATGGTGAATGCCTAATCTTCTTCCATGATCTTTATCTCAAATGTCTAACGACATATTCAATGACATATTTTGTATGTTCAATGACATATTCCATGACATATTTTCTTCACTTTGTATGCCTGTCTAAAGGCCTTGTAATAGATAGGAAATGACACATAATTGAAGAAGAAAATCTTTTTCTTCTCTCTATCTATATTTCTTGTTCATGTTTTACTAAATTGCTTTTATTTTCTTGTTCCATATTGTTACTTTGAGTTATATTTCATAATACGTTATCAGCACGAGTCTCTAACCAATTGTATATATATTTACAAAAAATTTCCTACATCTGGAAGGATTGCAGTTAGAAGTCATACCTATCATTTCATGGTTAGATGAAAAGAGAAACTACATATGGTAAGTAACGAAACGTAAGAAGGTATGATTATCTTATACTTGTCCTTCCTCTAATATCTCGTATGCACACAACTTCTTACTACACTTGCATTGCATAAGTACATATTAATATTGCATCTTTTATATCATATGGATGGAATGAAATTTTCGAAGTTCTATATGTGAAAATCATAGTAGCAGTTAATTGTTGATATGATGTTGTGATGACCCGACTCGTCGTCCCATGAGTTACCTCCGTTTCTGCTTCTTTATGCTTCGTTATCCGTGTCTTATGCGATCGAGTTGATTTGGTTTGCGTTGGAGTGGAATTTTGAAACACTTAGTCTCTTTTAAGAAGGCTTGAGTTGGAAAAGTCAACCGGATGTTGACTTATGTGTTAGAGGGCTTGGATGTGAGTTCTGATGGTTCGGTTAGCTTCGGGAGGTGATTTGTGACTTAGGAGCGTGATCGGAAATGGTTTTAGAGGTCGGTGTAGAATTAGGCTTGAATTGGCGAAGTTAGTATTTTGGCGATTTTCGGTTGATAGGTGAGATTTTGATCCGAGAATCGGGATGGAATTCCGAGAGTTGTTGTAGCTTTGTTATGTGATTTGGGGTATGTGTGTAAAATTTTAGGTCATTCGGAGGCGTTTTGATTGGGTTTTTGATCGAATGCGTGTTTCAGAAGTTTTGGAGGAACTTAGGCTTGACTTCGATGAGAAAAGATGGTTTTGGTGTTATTTGAGGTGCTTTGATGATTGGAACAACTTTGGATGATGTTTTAGAATGTGTTGGTACTTTTGGTTGAGGTACCGTAGGCCTCGTGGTTATTTCGGATGGCTAACTGGAACAATTTGGACTTCTGTTGTTGTAGATTTTCTGATGCTTCAGGCATTTTCGCACCTGCGGTTTGGGGACCGCAGGTGTGGTGTCGTAGATGCGGAGTGGAGGTCGCAGAAGCGGAAAAGGCAACGATAGGTTGGGACCGCGGATGCGGATAGGGAGCCGCACCTGCAAAGCCGCATATGCGGCTATGGGATCGCAGATGTGGCCAGGCGGGACTTAATGAAGTTCCGCAGATGCGGAAAATCAACCGCAGGAGCGGTACCGCAGAAGCGAATTTTTGGGCCGCAGATGCGGTTTGTCTGGGCAGAAGGTATTTAAGTTCTTCTTCGCAAATTTTGAAGGGTTTTTCATTTCTAACTTCGGGCTTGGAGATTTGTGGGCGATTTTGAAGAGGGATTGCAAGGAGCTTCGATAAGGTAAGGATTTTAGGACCTAAAACACAATCCTATGGTGTTATTACGTGAATTAAAACTAAAAAACTAAGAAATCAAGGACTAAAAATGGAGGTTAGGGCTTGAACTTAAGAGAGCTAAGATTAGGGATTTGAGGGGTCAATTGAACTATGATTCTTGTGATTTTGATATGTATGAACTCGTGGCGAGATAAGGAATCCGTTGATGTGAAAAGTTTTAAGTTTCGAAAAGTGGGCCCGGGGCTCGAGTTTTGCTAATCTCAAGATTTTTGATGTTTTTCGATTGTTTTCGCCTGGGCTTTGTTCCCTTAGCCTATTGTAACGTATTCGCTCTGGTTTTGGTAAAATTCAACGCGCGAGGAGGCCAGTTTGAGAGGCAAGGGCGTCGCGAGCAAGAGATTTAGCTGGTTCGAGGTGAGTAATGATTATAAATGATATTCTGAGGGTTTGAAACCCCGGATTGCACATTGTAGTGCTATATTGAGGTGACTTGCACGCCGGATAGCGAGCGTGGGGTTGAGCACCACTGGGGATTGTGACTTGGTCCATCCCGATTGATGAATTTACCATGTATTTGACTAAAACTTGTTTGTTATCATCATGACTTGGGCTGATTGTCATATTTGGGCTTCATGCCAACTATTTGAACCCTCCAGGGATTTTTATTGCTATTTCCTCACTGTGTTGACTTATTACTTGAAGTCAGTCCTGTTGATATCTACTATTTTATAAACTCAACCACTTTGAAACTTAAATGATGTTTTGGGCTGAGAACTATTATTTTACTACTGCCCGAGGGGCTTGTGATGATTTTCGGACTGAGTGAGGCCGAGGGCCAGATATAAGGATATGCTCAGTGATATTAGGCCGAGGGCCTGAGATACTTTTATATGCCACGAGGTGGATTGAGTGATTGAGGCCGAGTGGCGAGAGATGATGCCACGAGGTGGCTTGATATAGCGTTTGGGCCGTAAGGGGCCCCTCCGAAATCTGCACATCCACAGTGAGCGTGGGTACCCATTGTTCTGAGAGTGAGCCTGAGGGGCAAATATTGTTCTGAGAGTGAGCCCGAGGGGCGGAGAGTGTTCTGAGAGTGAGCCCGAGGGGCTGATACTATTCTGATAGTAAGCCTGAGGGGCTGGTACTGTTCTGAGATATTGCCCGAGGGGCAAACTTTTATGTGTTCATTTTTCATATTTACTTTTCATTTTACCAGTTAAACTATGGTATTTGTGCCAGAGGGGTGGATTTTCTATGCTCATCTGCACTAACTGATTTGTAATCATTTGCATAAATGTTGAAAAGTCGTTTCAAAAGAAGTTTGAACTGAGCTAAGATGTGTTAAGAGATTTCACAGCTTCATTGTTTTTCTTAAATGGTTTTATACTGCCTCTATATAGCATGTTGATATACTTTACGAGATTTCTTACTGCTCAGTTGTTATTTACCTTTATTACCCACTGAGATGGAGTACTCACTTTACTCCCTACTCCTTGTGTGTATATGCAGGTATTTATACACTCGGTAGCGGGTTTTGGCTGATCGGAGGCTAAGTTATCAGAATTTAGCGAGGTGACTGCCAGCGTTCGCAGCACCGCATTTCTTCCTTTTGTTTATTAGTCCTATTTTGTTTATTACATCCCTTATAGTTGTATTTATATTATAGTTGATGCTCGTGACTTGTGACGTCCCAGTTTAGGCTGTGTCGGGTTGTACTTCTGGTAATTATTATTATTAACTCATATTTAAGCCGCTTACGAACTGTTAAACTGCTTTAAAAGAATGAATTAGGTTTAGTTGGCTGGACTTGTCCCCATGAGAGGCGCCATCATGACTGGGTCCGGGTTTGGATCGTGACAAGTTGGTATCAAGCCTAGGTTACATAGGTCTCATGAGCTATGAGCAGGTTTAGTAGAGTCTCGCGGATCGGTATGGAGACGTCTGTATTTATCCTCTAGAGGCTGCAGAACCTTTAGGAAAAACTTCACATTCTTGAATTCTGATCATGTGTCCTTGATTTAGTTTGAAAAGTAACTCTTACAATTCCTTCCACGTGTTCGTATACGCAAACAAGCGCTCGGTATCAGATGTGCCTTGATGGCTTGTGATTCCCTGATTGAGGGGCGAGATGTGATCTCTGTGAGTTTGATGTTGGGCTAGTGTGGAGGACTTGAGGCCGGATCTTTGCCTATGGCTTGAGCACCGAGGTGCTGATTGTGTGAACAAGTGTTTTTGAACTTATATGTTCGGTAATGTCCCTGTTAGTAGAAGTGACGGCTGTGGCTATGTGATGAGTATGTTAGTACTGCGAGGTGTATCCATATTATTTGGAAGCGACGAGAAGGGTCTTCTGAATGGTGGAAGAACTATTAGATGCTTGAAGTCCATCTTGATTCGAGTTATATCCCGAGTTATGGGTGTGTGAAGAATCTTTTCATGTCTCCTATTTGGGAGTGAAGTAAATTTCATGTTGCGGTATGAGTCTAGACTCAGGAAGATCAAGTGACCGCGTAATGCTTATGGCGGTGGAAGGTATACGAAAATGTTAGTTGGAGGCAAAGCAGGTGGGTCATCTCCTGCAGAGTGTTCTTAAGTTGTGTGATCCTTATGTTATCTATTAGAGGACCTCATTTACAAGTGAAGAAAATGTGTTGAAATCTAAATTGGATTGCCTAGAGAGTGGGCTTAACTGTTGTGTGAGTGAATGCGAGATTTGTAGAAGAGTTAAAAATTCTAGATGATTTGTGTTTCCACAAGCTTATAAAGGATTGAGTTTAATATCACTATGGTATTAAGGCAGCAATGGAGTATATGCGTTATGAGTTATTGTGAGTTTTGATCTATGGCTTCGAGCCAAGTTGGGGAGTTTGCTATTGATTTGATGATTGCACGGTTATGTGCTATGTTGGTTTCGTTGGAGACATGCTGGCGAATCATTTCTGGTTGCGGAAAATTGAGCCGAGGATGGCACGAGTGAAGGAAAATTTTGACAAAGGTTATATGGTGCTTCGTATATGTGTGAGAATCACATGATATCTTAAGTTGTTGTTGGTAAAGAATGCTCGATGCATGGAGTAGGAAGATGTTTGTTTGTATTGGGATGAGGTCATATCTTACGGTGTTAGAGTGCTAATGTCATGACACATTTTACCATAACAGGTCATGATGCCGCCTGACCCCATTGTCAGGCCAGCCGATGTGGAATGTGATTAAATTCTCATTTTCCCATTAGTCAATAGGCAGTTATACTAGATTTTTGAACATAAAAGATAAGACCAGTAAAGATCATAAAGTGCTATAATAGCAATACAACCCCAAAATAAAAGTCCACTACTGTGTGTGCCAGAACCTGGTGTAACAAGTTACGAGCGACTAGTAGAATATACACAAAAGAATAATACACTATCCTACTGTCTGAATTAGGATAGACAGAAACAAAAGTACAAGAAAGGACTTCTTCGGCTACAGATCGGCATGAAAGAGAAGTAGCTCACCGTAGAAGTCCCCAAGCGTGCTCACTGATGCGCACCCGGATAATGTCCAGATCCACCTACCTCAAATCCTGTACAGTTAAGTACAGAAGCATAGCATGAGTACATAAACCACATGTACTCAGTAAGTATCCCGTCTAATCTCGAAGAAGTAGAGACAAGAGGTCGACTTGATACTTACTAAGGTCAAGATAATATAATATAATAAATTGAGATATACAGTATAGAGCGTTTCCAATAACACAAGTTTAATAGAAGAGTCATGTTCATGTTCTTGTCATAATTTAATTACTAATTTTACCCTTTTCATATTAAATGAGTGATCATGTGATAACTAAATGAAAGCATATAAATCATACACAATCATGCCGAGGTCGATGGCCCACTCCAACTGAAAAATAAATTTGTGCACTGCCGAGGGTCGAGCGGCACGAACCATAGATGCATCTATTATTACCGAGGCAATCGGCCCAATCCATAATCATCAAGAAAATATCAAGAAAGCACATAAGGCTCAATTACATACAAGGGAATTCCTACCAAGGCTCAACAAACTCCTATGTTCGCCTTTCATTTCCTTAAGTATCTAGCAATTCATAATGATCATAATAGCAATTTAAAATAAGATATATTCCCCAATTAGACATGACGTGGATCCTAAACTACCCAAACAATTATCATATAGTAGCTACGCACGGACTCTCATCACCTAGTACGTATGTAGCCCCTGCATTTAGCAACAATTATTCATTTACAATCCTATGGGGATAATTCCCTCTTACAAGGTTAGAAAGGAGACTCACCTTGCTCCAAAGTGCACTCCCAAAGTCCAAGAACGAGCCCAAGTCCTTAATTCAAAGACGAACAATCCAAAACAAACCAAACAAAGTAAGAACTAGTCAATAAAGGCTCGCAGGGTTGAATTCTAACTATTTAAGTGATTTCCCATAGTTTCCCATAAGTTTCCTAAATTCCGACCCCAGGCCCACGTGCCCGGATTCCGAGATTTTTCGAAGGAAGTGGTCCTCTATCACCTAAGGATCACAAATATATAATTTTTAGTTCATTACATGGCAAATTACATGATTTAATCTTAGGTTTTATTAAACCCTAGGTCTAGCTCTAACCCCTTGATTTTACTTAATTTTTAGTATTAAATCTACCTAATGTTTATGTATTTGAACTAAAAGTGAGTGGAGATTACTTAACTTGCAATGTTATGTCGAAACCCCCTCTTTGAAATTACCAAAATCGCCTAAGTGTTGGATGAGGAATGATAGAAATGGCTTTGGGTTCGAATTAAATGAACCCTTCTGCCCAGCTGTTTCTGCTTCTGCGGTCAAGGGGATCGCTTCTGTGGTCCCGTATCGGCGAAATTTGAGCCGCTTCTGCGGTTCCAAGTAAAATGGGCAAGACCGCTTCTGCGGTCCACGGTTCGCAAAGGCGGGACCGCTTCTGTGGTCCCAGGGCCACTTCTGCGGTTCTCCCACACCTGAGCCCTTCTTGCTTCTGCGATCTGTCGACCGCTTCTGCGGTCCAAGAACCGCAGAAGCGGTTATGACAGAAGCAGCAGTTCTTGGTTCTTTTCAAATTCAAACTTCACTCGAACCTCAACCATTTGACGCTCGGGGCTCCCGAGCCCCGCCCGAATACACCGACAAGTCTGAATCATGAGGCGGACCTACTCGAACCCTCGAAACACTCAAAACAACGCTAAATCGAGGAATCAACCCCAAAACCAAATGGATCAAACCATTGAATCTTCAAGTTCTAAATTTCCATCTAACGGGTTAAAATGCCCTTAAACCACTCGGATTGACACCAAATATAATAGGTAAGTCTTAACTGATATTTCGGACTTGTACCAAGTTTCGGAATCAAAATCCTAACCCGATAAAAATAATAATTTCTTAGTTTATTTAAATCTTTGAAACTTAAACTTAACAATTTCATATAAAAATTCATACTCGGGCTAGGGACCTCGGAATTTGATTCCGGGCATACGCTCAGGTCCCATATTTTCCCACGGACCCTCAGAAATTGTCAAATCACGATTCCGGGTCCGTTTCCTCAAAATGTTGACCGAAGTCAAACTTGGCCTTTTTAAAGAAACTTAAAGAAGCAACTAGGCTTATTCTTGCTCAAAACTCTTCTAACTTCCGAACCACCCGTCCCCGCAAGTCATAAGTCAGCCAAAGCATGCGCGGAAAGTATTATTTAAGGGAATGAAGTTCGAAAATACAAAACGACCAGTCGCATCGTTACAGCTAATGAGGCACGGGTGGTTCTATTCGTGTGATCAGGTAAATTGCAGTTTAAATAAGAAGCGAATGACTGGTGAGAATAGTTCTAATGTGTTCAAGATTCTACATGTAACAATTGGGTATATTAAAGTTACATATGTGATTAGAAACTGAGTCTCCATTAGAAGAGGTCAAAACTTGTGGTATCCCTATATTGATTATGGGATTCTATGTATCAGTACCAGGAAGGGTGAAGGCAACGGATTTAGATTCGCAGGAGTTCCTCAGAGTAAAATTCTAGAATGTGGTGTTTCTAGGAATGTTTAAGAAAGTATTCAGCGACGTGTGAGCCTTAGACGGTATGGCTTTATGTTTGGTTTCGTGTGATAAATCTAAGTTGTGTATTATGGTGCTACAGCAAAAAAAAAAAAAGAAATATCAAGTTGAAGATGAATCAGCAAGTAATTTAGATAGATGGAGTAATTTGGTAGTAGATCGGACCGGTATGGTAAGGATATGATTTGTTCCTGGTGTGTGTTCGAGGTAATGAGTTCCTACAGGTATTTTGCGGCAATGCTCTTAGGTTTTGACAACTTGCATAGCTTGGTCGAGTTAGAAGGATTCAGTCCTGGCAGGTCTGATTGGTGCAAAGGGAACTCGTATAGTTCTTGACTAGTTGAGTACGTAGATGTTTGTGGTTCGGAAGGGAGATGAAGTTCTCATGTTATCCTAGGGTAGTATGGTATATGCGATATGTTGTGGATAATTGAGATTTGTGTGTGTAAGATTACGACTCAGTTCTGAATGGAAAGTCATAAAATTCTTAGGCAGCTCGATCAGTTTTAGATGACTAGGGAAACGAGCTTCAGATGATTAGGGCGAATGATCTTCAGATGATTAAGGGAATGGTATTTCTAATCATAGTGATTGAACAAGGGTATATGTTTCAGAAAAGGCGGTGTGAGTAAGTTGATAGTACTTTGGTAGTACTGCGTCGCTGTTGGCTATGCCGAAAAATGCCACGGACTGGGTGGCGATGTTCGACGGATTATTTCCTATTGGGATTTTTATTTCGAAGACCCAGCGGATGGCTGGGAAGGATTTGTCTTCCTTATTTGGGCTTATGTGATGAGTGTCAATGCTAAGGCTCCTCATATCTATTTAGTTCCGGTGGTGAGGGACTTCTCAGATATATTTCTTGTGGCCGGGCATGTCGTCAGGCAAGGTTGTCGATTTCGGTATTGATTTGGTGCCTTGCACCGTATCGTATGGCACCGGTAGAGTTATAGAGGTGGAAGGAGCAGCTTCATGTTTCCTTGATAAGGAGTTTGTTGGCAGGCTATGTGGGTGAGTGTTCAATCTTGAGACAGCTTGGCTGGCTCCGAATTGCATTGTTGAGAGTGGTATTGATTCGACCGTTGTTGAGTGTATCAGTGATCTGGATGGGATCTATGAGTTACCTTTCCGTGTTGCGAGGTGTTATGATTTGTAGGTTATAGGCACATATGGTGCGGTTCATTTGGGGCCTCGTAGTGGAAGTTAGGCAGGAAGAGTAATTGGGCGTTGCTCAGTGAATGGTGTATCGGTTATGTCCTATCGGGTTATGCAGCATATGTTAATTGTTTCACCATGGATGTAATTATTTGCTTTGGCTCCAGACATCAAATTGTGCGTGGTTGTCACTTTCGAGCATAGTGGCTATAGGTGTTTCATGTGGAGCAGTGTTTGATGGGATCGCGCATTGTGTGAGCACGTGATTTTTGACCTATATGAATTACTCCCATAATTTCAAAATAAAATAATTTTCTTTCATTCATTATTTGTAATTTCGTGGATTTTTATGGCATTTTATGATAAGTGTTTGCATTTTGTTCGTGCATTTTAATTCATATAAAATACAAAAATATACATTGCATATAGGGTTTAATTTTACATATTTTAGAATTAATTAGTAATTAGGAATCTTACAAAATACAAAAGAAAATAAAAAAAATATAGTAGTTTGTCTTGGCATTGTTTAATTTGTAGTTTTGAATTTCACTAGTTTTCATTTAGTTTGATATTGGATTAGTTTGGGATAATTGTTAGGGACAATTAATTTGATTTGGTAGATTAAGTTGATTTTTAGAATTAATGTAGGGTTTTTTGTTTAATTTGGAAAAGAAAAAGGAAAAAATTAATTAAAAGGAAAAGGCTTTCTTAAATAAAAAACTCAACATTGGGCCTCTCCAATGAGCACTCACAGCCCAAGCTGGTCGCCCCAAGCCCAAATCACATCCCTTACCAGGCCTGCCCCTGGTTAAATGAAACGACGTAGTTTCCCTGGGTTTGATCACAGCTATTGATTTGGTTTGATCGGACGGATGGGAACTAACTAGGTTTGGGGTATATATATGTCAAATAGACCCCACTAC